>CM035435.1:114139623-114199623 GCA_020310875.1 Ceratopteris richardii
TTGCAAAAATTTGAATCAAGACAGATAATTTTGACCAAAAGTCAACTAGCTAAAACCTTCTATTTTTGAACTATGACACTTACTGTTTTACTCAGTTTTCCTTTTGTGTTCAAAATTGGCCAAAAACCTTTTAGAGAAGTCTAACTAGGAATCAAGGCAACCTGTTACAAGTTATTTCACTGAAAATGATGAACCATGTGATGAGAAATGAATTTAGCAAATCATGTATGTCAACCCGACTTTTCAGGAAGCAGTGGACATCTATACATAGTCAAGCTTAAATGCTCATTGCTCACAGCTTACAGACCCAATTGAGATGAAACTCTGCAATATGATAGTATACTTATAGAGCTATGAACACCAAGTTAAACCGCTGAAAAAGATGAGCTATGCTCAGAGAAATTTGCTCTGCAAGCTAACTAAAAACTGAGAGATTGTAATAGAGAACAGTTCATACAAATAGACTTGGGAATATGGCAATAAATGACCATGAAATCCATTCTATATTGAGTGAATAGTACAATGAATTAATGGTACATATGTTAGCCTTGATATCACACACTGATCTTGCAATAAGCTCTGAAGATTGAGACTCTCTCTCGTAACTAAAAGCTACATGTATATATAGTGAGAGTTGGAGCCAAATTTGAATTTGAATAGGAGCTCACCTAAATCAATTTCCCTTATTTCTAGTGATAGATTCTTACTAACTCAATTACGAGTTCATAGAGTTTTCTTTGCCTAATTCATCAAGTGGATTCAACCACTTTTGATTCCTCACTATTACATGAAGTAAATGATCAAGAAATTACAAGAGATATTCCACAAGTGAACTCTTTAATCTTCATATATTTTCTTCACTTTAAGGCTTCTTCTATGACTATGAGGCTCAATCCAGTACTTAGGCTTGTCATAGATTTGCTCCAATAGCTCCACTTCAAGCCAAGTATGCTTGAGGTCTTCAATCTTCAAGAATTTTCTGCAACCCAATCATAGCCTTGAATTTGCAAAGCTTTGTACAATCCAATGCTTTGGTTAGAATATCTGCACATTTTTTATGAGTGGACACATATGATATTTGAATCTTCTTGCTTAGAACCTTCTCTCTTACATACTGAGGATGAACTTCAATATGTTTAGTCCTTGCATGAAAAATTGGATTAGCAGCTAAGTGAATAGTGATGGAGAGTGTTAATCTCCAAAAGTACAAGATATCCTTGATGTTAGAACACTTCTATATCAAGAATAGCTCAAAACCTTGATCAATTTTGGAAGACCAATGCCAAATGATCAAGATTTGCACTAACTATGAAAAGAGTCACTACACAGAAAAGTTTGTTGCACATAACTCACTCATTGTCTAACCACATGTGTAAAGTTTCTAATGAAACTTTGAATAAAATTTCTTCTAAAGGTTTTGAAACGTCTCCAAGCTAAAACATCTCAAAAGACTTAGTAGATCTTGAGAAATGATCCAAACAATCTACCTATGTCTAAAATTGTCCTCCTGTATAGTCGACTTTGACACCTACAACTTCTAATGCATGGTTCTCCTAAACTACAACCCGTTTAATCAAATGCTTTTAGGCATATATGGCTTACCTTCCAACTTAGATTTTGACTCCTCATTTGTGTAAACCTTTACACTATGCACTGAGATCTGATCAATTCTTTGACCATCGAGATTGCGCCTATTTCAGAAGACACTCATCACTTTTCACATGCAAATGTTCCTACACCAAATTCTCTCAGCATGTTTACAATTAGGCTCTCAAATCTTAAGCATAGAAGCATCAACTATGGAATTAGACATCTAAAAAAGGATTCCTGAAATGATCAAACACAGAAGAAGAATGCATCAAAATATCGGGCGCAGCTTTTTCTTCTACTCAGAAAACTTTACATCTCAATGATGAGAGAGATCTTCTTCACTTCTAAAGTGTCTAATGACTCTTACAATTTCTAATTCTTTTCATCTCATGCTCTCTCATACTTGCCCCATCTTTCTACTTGTATATATAGGCATATATGTACAAGCTCATGACCATAATAAAAATATAAGTGAGCTAATTAAACTTTAATGTACATATATATACAAGTCTTCATTTCCTGAATATGCACTATCTTCAAACTTCATTTGATGATCTTTTCTTCATCCTTTGACTTCAACCCTTAGTTCAAGACACCAATTGATGGTTGACTTGCACCAACAGCTCCCCCTGAATTATCAATTGATGTTTTCTCTATCTTCTTTATATATGCAATGTCTTTAAATCTTTGTAGCTTTGGTCTATCCAAACTTTTGGTTAGCATATCTGCAATCTGATCTTTTGTTGAAGTATGTATGACTTCAATCTCCTTATCAATCACCTTCTCTCTTAAGAAATGATATTGAATCTCAATATGTTTAGTCCTGGCATGAAAAACAGGATTAGCAGCTAGAAACAATGAAGTCATATTATCTCCATGAATAGTGGGTGTACTCTGAATGATGTCAAAACTCTTCATGAGAGTCTTCAACCATATGACCTACTTTGCAGCTTCAACCATTCCTTTGTACTCTGCTTCTATGGATGACAAAGCAACTCTATGTTGCTTCTTAGAACACCAAGAGATTAATTTATCTCCCACATAACACAAGTATCCATATGTTGATCTCATATCATCAAGATTACCTGCCCAATCTTTATCACTATATATCTTGATGTTTGTATCTTATGTAAAACCTTAATACAAACCTTCCTTGAGTGTACCCTTAATGTATCTCAACACTCTTTGTCCTGCAAACCAATGTTCTTTCCTAGGACAATGCACGAATTGAGACAACACTCCAACTGCATATGACAAATCAGACCTAGTTAATGTAGCATAGATTAGACTACCAATCAGAATTTGATATAGCTTCATGTCCTTGAATTCTTCTCCACCATATTTGCTCAATTTGGGATTCACCTTCATTGGAATAGGTGCTACCCTGCAATCTTCCATTTTAAACTTGATCAAAAAGTTCTTCAAATACCTTTCTTGAGTCACATACACTCCATGTTGAGTATATGAGATCTCCATGCCCAAGAAATATGACAAGTCCCCCAAGTCAGTAATCTTGAACTCTTTCTCCATTTGTTTCTTGAGGCTTTGTATTCCCTTCTCATTTGTACCTGTAAGAATTATGTTATCAAGATATATGCACATATAAATGAACCCATCATCACTTGCTTTAACATGAAAGCTACTATGTGCTTTAGATATTTAGAAACCAAGTTCCTTCAAGAACTTCACAAGTCTATAATTCCATGCCCTTGGGGCCTGCTTCAAATGATACAAAGCTCTCTTGAACTTACATACATATTCTGAATACCTTTTATCTTTGAACCCTTGTGGTTGCTTCATGAAAACATCATCTCAAATATAACCATTAAGAATAGCATTCTTCCCATCTAATTGACATCATCTCCAACCTTTACATGCAACAATGGCTATGAGTGTCCTGATGGTTGTCATCTTTGCCACAGGACTATAGGTCTCATCATAATCTATACCATATGTTTGAGCATACCTTTCACAACAAGTCTAGCTTTATACCTAGACACACTTCCATCTGCATACCTCTTTGTTTTGTAGACCCATTTGCATCCAATGATCTTCTGAATATTTGGTTTAGGAACCAAATCCCATGTCCCATTCTCCATCTATGCATCATACTCTTCCTGCATAACTTTCTCCCAATTTTCCTTGCCTTTTGCCTCTTCATATGTAGAAGGCTCTTCATCTACTTTCACCATGTAAGCATAATCTTTAGTAGTCAAAAAAGAAGTGTCATAGCTATACCTCGTAGGTTTCCATTTGTGTCTTGATGACCTTCTGAGTTCTCCACTTCTTGAAGTTTCGGGTTCATCACATACTGGATCAAACCTTGGCACTTCTTCAACTTCAACTTGTACTTCATTGTTCTCTTCTTCATCAAATATCTAAACCTTTGATTTACCTTTCTTTTGATTCAAAACTTCTTCATCACCTGCATGATTATTGATTGTTCTTGCATACCAAGTACTTTGCTCATCAAATGTAACATCCTTTGATACAAGGAATTGCTTTGTGGATGGACTCCACAACCCATAACCCATCTGCTTATCATCATATCCAATGTACACATACTTTTGAGCTTTAGGTTCCAATTTATGCCTCAACTGAGATGGCACATATGCATAAGCCAAACATCCAAATACTTTGCAATGATCTAAGGTAGATTTCTTACCCCATGTTGAAGCTGAAGGTCAAGGACAAAGCATAGGAACGCATCTAAGAGGTGGACACACAAGAAGAAGGAGCAAGTAGGGAGCTCCAAGAAGTACATGTCAACTTTTCAGAAGAATTCCCTACAAAAATAGTGATTTCCATCACTAAAACCATTGTAAATACCATTTTCTATTTTTGTAGCTCCATTTTGTGCAAGCCGAGGAGTCCTCGAGCTTGAGGAGCATTAGAAGTATCATCCTACCAATTTTCATAATTTTTAGACTCCGTTTGAGCCCTCAAATAAGCCCTGGAACCTAATTTTTAACTAGGCCGGACACTAGGTCTAGACAGGGCCAAAACTAGTCAAAAAACTATAAAAAGAGCTAGAGAGCTCATTTTTGAGGTTAGCTTGTTAGAGAATAGAGCTTTTGTAAGAGAACTCTTTTGCAATCGAAGCTTTCCATTGTTCCTCTCTTTGATCTTACTTTGTGCGCGTGTGTGTGTATGTGTGTGCATGTTTGTGTGCTTTCACTCACGCACTTGCACCGTCACTTGCTCGTGGTCTTCATACTGGTCCTCACATCTCCGCGGATTGACAAGTAAAGGAGGTGGTGCTTACACTTGAGCTACACCAAATTTTGGCGCCGTTGCTGGGGAGAGAGCTTCGAGGACGAGCGTTGTGATGGTAAGATCGTAGATTTGCGACGTTGGAAGGTAAAAAAACTGTCATTCCAGTTCATTTTCTGTTTTGTCCTCTTCATCTTCATCATCATCATCATCTCCACCTTCTTCCATCTTCTTCTTCATAGAAATTTCTTGTTTTTTAGTGCATTTTCACCATTTTCATACCATTTTTCATGCATTATTGTGTGGGAAGGAGTTAGGAGGTGCAAGGGAGAGCAAGCGTTGTGGTTTTTTCATGATTTTCTGCTCATACGGAGCTCGCCATTGCCGGCGCTCAAAAATTTGAATTTCCCGCCAAAAAATGCGATTCTGTGATGAAAATCGCGATTCTATGAAAATTCAAAATTTTTTGAAAAATCACGATTTTCTGTTTTCCCGCCTAAAAGTTGGCTGAAAGAATCACGATTCTGTGGTCATTCTCAGAATCGCGATTCTGTGATTGTGCTCAAAATCGTGATTTTCAAAAATCACGATTTTCAGCCAAAAACACGATTCTCTAAAAACACGATTTTCAAAAAAAACACGATTCTCTGCTCAAAATCGCGATTCACAAATCACGATTTTCAGCAAAAACACGATTATGTGAAAACACGATTCTGTGAGAACACGATTCTCTAAAACACGATTTTGTGAAAAACACGATTTTCTGAGACAAAATCGCGATTCTCTAAAACACGATTCTGTGCTCAACATCGCGATTTTCAAAAACACGATTTTGTGAAAGCACGATTTTATGAATCACGATTCTCTGAGACAAAATCGCGATTTTCACGTCAAAAAAACACGATTCTGAGAAAACACGATTCTATGCTCAACATCACGATTTTCAAAAACACGATTTTGTGCTCAACATCGCGATTTTCAAAAAACACGATTCTCTGCACAAAATCGTGATTTTCATGTCAAAAAAAACATGATTCTGTGCTCAACATCACGATTTTCAAAAACACGATTTTGTGCTCAACATCGCGATTTTCAAAAACATGATTCTCTGCTCAAAATCACGATTTTCAAAAACACGATTTTGTGCTCAACATCGCGATTTTCAAAAACACGATTCTCTGCTCAAAATCGGGATTTTCACGTCAAAAAAAACACGATTCTGAGAAAACACGATTCTGTGCTCAACATCACGATTTTCAAAAACACGATTTTGTGCTCAACATCGCAATTTTCAAAAACACGATTTTCTGCTCAAAATCGTGATTTTCACGTCAAAAAAAACACGATTCTGAGAAAACACGATTCTGTGCTCAACATCGCGATTTTCAAAAACACGATTTTGTGCTCAACATCGCGATTTTCAAAAACACGATTTTGTGCTCAACATCGCGATTTTCAAAAACACGATTTTGTGCTCAACATCGCGATTTTTTGACTTCACAGCATCAGGATCCTCTGATTCACAAAATCGCGATTCTCTTGAGATTCACAAAATCGCGATTCTCTTGAGATTTACAAAATCGTGAATTTTTCCAAAAGATCCTGTTTGCCTGTTTTGACCCCCAGGAGCCTGATTTGACATAACTTTTTCATCCAAAGTCCATTTTTTGAGCTCTATAGCTCGTTGGAGAGCTTGTTTCAAATCCTACACGGCCTCAAATGTTTTTTATAAGAATAATGCGTTGATTTTCAGTGGGACTAGGAAACCAAGGGGACCCCAAGGGATTTTGAGCAATACAAAGGGGAATTTTGGGACTAGAAGACAAAGCTTATGAACCTGAGGTCTGGTAGACACCTAGGCAAGGAGGTAAACAAAGCATTAGATCTTCTGAGGCTAGTCTCAATCATACAGCTAAGTCTTGGGCACAACAACTAAGTGGTCATCCTTACAGACTAAGTTCAAACACAAGTGATTCAGAAATGTCTTTTAGCATGGGGAAACCTGCAGGTGGCTCAGAGACTGCCCATCTACAAACACCAGAAGGTCCCTATAAGACACAGTTGGAATATATTCGGACCAACCGATTAGGTGCTCGCATCTATGAGGATGGCCTGAGGCAATTAGTGGTCCAACTCAAAAATCCAGATCAACCCTTTGGACTGGAACACCCGGTGGCCAAGTTCGAAGAGGGTTCATACATTGATAAGGAAGGAACCATGTATGTGGTCACCAACCTACCAGATAGGACCGATGAGTTTGGGAATGTCATTCATGAGAATGAGATAGGAGACCTAGAACAAGGAAATGTAGGACAAGGACCCCAGACTCCTAGAGGTAAGTCAGTTCTGACCAGAGTGATCACACCAGATTGGATCCCTCAAGACAACAAAAGCATAGAACTATTCTTGAATAGAGAAACAGAGGAAGCCTTTTGGAGATTCAAGCCAGATCAACCTAGCCAATTGGGCATAGTCATAATCTATGAATTCAAAGATCCTGAGATACCAGGCAAAGTTGTCTACCTGGATAACACATCAGAGAAGATATTCTTGGTAACAGAACATGATAGACACGCATATACTTGGAAGAGTGAACTGATTTTCCCTCCACCAAGATCCAATGTTTCCCATGGCCTCCAAGGAGTAGGATCATCCCACGCTCATGAAGCCCAGAGAGAAAGAACTAGAGAGAGACCTGAGGTAAGTTTTGCACACACCGTGGGCAGGAATAGGTCAGGATTTGAAAATGAAAGACCTGAAAGAGAGAGACATCAAGCACATAGGCAACAAAGAGAGGAACAAGATTTTCCATTGCCTAGACCCCGAGAGCACCCAAGAACCCTTAGACCCACTCAAGTGATCAAGGCAATGAAGAATTATTTTGACGGGTCAGGAGATCCTTATGATCATGTGGCCGAGTTCAAACAAGTGTTAAGAGCTGAACAGGTTGAGGATTTGTTCACCCAGTACGAGGCATTTGGTCTGACTCTTAAGGGCACTGCCTTAGCTTGGTTTCAACCACTGAGTAGTCTCAACTATCGCGATATAGGTCAACTGCTAGACGAATTCATTGTAGAATTTTCCAAGAGTGGTATCAGGCATAACACTTCATCTTTGATCCACAGCTTCAAGCAGACACCCCAAGAAACAGTGCGACTAGCAGGTAGAAGGTTTAGACAGTACCTAGAAAGATGCCCTGCTCTAGAGCTACCCACACCCGCCAAACAAGTGGCTTTGTTCTTAGATGGCTTACTGAGCACAAAGTTAAGATCATATGTATACTTGAAAGAGCCTAGATCGATAGAAGAGTGCGTGCGGACATGCATTGACATAGAAGATAACTTGGGTGAGGAGTTAGGATTATCCAAACTCTATATGGATTCTGATAGTTCTACTAGTCATACTTCGAAAATCTCCACGGAAATAGAGGAGATAGCTGAGCAAGTCGCCAAGAAGCTGGGGGTCCAAAATAAACAAACACAGAGAGTCACTCCATTGAATCAGTGTTATACTTGCGGAGGCGACCACATGGCTAATGTATGCCCATTGCACAACCAGAACATGAGAGAAAGGAATGCTCCATATTGCACTATTGAGAGAAAATATACGAACCACACGGCTCAAGATTGTCCCTATAATAGGCAGGCTGTTAGACAGAATTATCAACAACCTTACCAACCAGGTAGGTATCAAAACCAATACCAACAGCCATATTATAGACCACAACAACAATATCAGGCACAATATAGGCCACAACCAGTCTTGGGAAACCAACCACCAGCTCCTGCCAACGTGATTCCATTCAAATATGCTGTGGGAGAGGAAAATCCAAATAGAGCTTTGGTGCCACTAACCCCATTGATACCAGATAATGACTCTCATGCTCATAGTTCAGACTACTCCCATGAAGGTAGTCCACATGCTTATTACACAGAGTCACCTGAACATAGTGAGATTTACTCGTATCAATATGAGGCACCACCTATGGAGCAAAATTGGGAGCCAGAATACTCCAATGTCATGTACACAAATCCTAACCCTAGGCCCCAATTGAGACAAATGAGGCCACAAGCCCCTAGAGGATCTTGTTTCAGATGTCAAGGTGACCATTTCATTCGTGATTGTCCCCACCCACCATCTCCGAGTCAAGGACAAGCTATCACAATACAGGCTTTTTGTCCTGATTGTGGCAAAGACCATCTCCCTAGAGATTGTCCAAGAAACCCCTCCAATGCACCCAAGATTACACCCATTAATGTGGTAGGCTTAGTGGCAGAATCAAGTGCCAGTAGCAGTAATGTGGCACCTGTACAGGCAGTTACTAGGGCACAAGCATTAAAACAAGATAAACCAGCAGAACAATCGGAGTCGAGTGAATCAGGAGAGCCTAGTAAGAGGAAAACAAGAACATGGAAGGATACCGGAGAAAAGGCCAATCGTAAGTGGAAAAAAAAGTTATCGGAACTAGAAGAAAGCTTGAAAGACGCAAAAACAAAAATAGAAGACATTGCATCGCAAAACCCCTCGCATGCCGAAACTCCATCCACTCCACCTCATCCCACCCCACCACCCATTGTAAATAGACCGCAACCAGGGTCTGTTCTTGCAAATCCAACCCCAGAAGGCTTGAACATGATGTTCAAGGCCTACCAAGCTCGACTTCAAGAAGGGCCTAGAGCTGCAAACCTAGAAAAGAGTTACCCTAGAGCAGATTTAGAGATTGAACGGATGAAAATGTGCATGAAAATGGTAGAACAAGCTCAAGCCATACTTGAGACTAGTCAAAAGTTCAATCAGACAAACTCTATCAAATCAGATTTGCATTTCTAGGGCTTACTAGAAAGATTAGAGCAATTGGTAAACAAACCACAAGTTTCTTTACCTCCACAGGCTCAACCAGTCATTGAAAGAGGAAGCTCACCACCAATGGGAGCTTATGTTCCTAATTCCACAGATGTTGGAACACCTCCTTCAATTCAACAGTACTCTCAAGAGTTCTTACGGGAAATACAAGAAGAGAAATGGGCCAAGGAGAAGGGTAATTCCCCTCCTATTCCTGAGATTGATGATCTTCATGATCAATTTCCCCAAGACATTCCATCTATTTACGGAGATGAAGCAGAACAACAAGAAGACGAAAGGTTAGATTTTGACTCTAATACCTTAGAAGAACTGCCTCAATTTCCAGGCCCATGGGAATCTGAATCTCTCCAGATTAGAGCTCCCACGATACTAGTAAGAAATGAAGACTCAGTGGTTCCACGGAACACTGATGTCATGAAGAACACTAAGGTTCAGTGTCATCTCACTGTAGAAGAGCTGCTCAAAGCAAAACCTGAGCTTTGGAATCATGTGAAAGATCAAGTTCCAGAACTTGATTCCAAAATGCCAAAAGCAGGCTCTAAACAAAAAGTACCAGAGATACCTCTAGACAAAATAGGGGACATGTGTGAGGGTGAAGAAGGTAATACTTATCTTCCAATCACCTACCAAGGTTACACAACCAAAGCAATCATAGATTCGGGTGCTGGTGTTGCTATTGCGACCACCTCCTTGTGGAAGAAATGGGGCAAGCCCACATTAAGACCAACTAGAATGAAGCTTCAAATGGCTGATGGTCATTTTGAAAGACCTCTAGGATTGCTAGAAGGAATAACTCTAACCACTTGTGGTGTAGAGTTTGAGCACACATTTGCTATATGTGACTTTGAGAAGAATAACGTCTATGAGATGATCCTAGGAAGACCCTTCCTACAACAATTGCAAATAGTACAGGATTGGGGAACCAACTCCTTGTACTTGCAGCACTTAGGGGTCACCACCAAGGTCAATTTGAAGGATTACACCTTCAGAGATGTACCACCCCTACAGTGGAATTCTATCCACAAAGCGACAGAAGATTCTATCTCTGTGCATTCTGAAAGTTCACCTGATCCATCATGGTTGCATGAAGATACTCATTTGTGGATGTGCAAGGTCGCAGAGGAGGAGGAAAAATGTTTAAAGGCAAGAGAAGAAGGAACTTTGCCAAGAGATAGACCAATTAAAGACCCAGCCTATACACTGATGATCTTTCTAGATGAGGAATTTGAGCCTCATGGCTGGCCAGAAATCTTAGCCACCATGGACATTGCTGTCAATGAAGAACAATGGACACCTCATTGTGATGAGGAGGGTTATGATATCTCAGTGTTCATGTGTCAGCCCTTGCTAGAAGAATGTGACCCTAGTGATGTCATAGAAGAAGAAGAGAATGACGATGATATAGAGTCCATTGTGATGGATAGTTGCTTTAACTCAGAGCAGCACTATCTGGAAGATATAGTAGTGTTCACCCAGAAAGAAGAAGAACCTCTCACAAGTATTAAAACGGTAAATTCGAAGGTTGGAAGTGAGAGCAGTCAAAAGAAAAAGAAAAGAAAAGCAGTGAAACAAGAAGAGGAGGAATCATTGTTTGAAGTACCAGAAAACTTCAAGAAATATGAAGTTGACGACCGCAAAATTTTGGTACGAATGCCTAAGAGAGAGGCCATCATAGGAGATTCATATGATAATAAAGAAAAGACCAAGAAGATTGTAGTGACCATCGAAGAGAACGAAGAGAGATGCACATATATAGGAGATGACCTAAGTGCAAGAGAAGAAATGGAGCTTGTAGCTCTATTAAGGGAATATAGGGATGTATTTGCGTGGCACTATAGAGACTTGAAAGGGGTAGATCCAAGAATTTGCTCTCATACTATCCCCATGACTGCTGATGCCAAGCCCACCAAACAGAAGCCCTACACATATAATGATACCTATGCAGCTAAAATAACAGAAGAAATTGATAGGTTGATTGAAGCTGGATTCATTTATGAGATTGAGCATACCAAATGGGTGTCCCCCATTGTAGTGGTGCCCAAGAAGAACGAAAAGTTGCGAGTGTGTATTAACCTTAAAAAAGTTAATGCTGCTACTATCAGAGATAGTTATCCACTTCCAATCACGGAACACCTTTTGGAGCGTGTTGCAGGCAAGGAAGTTTATAGCTTCCTTGATGGGTTTTCAGGTTACAATCAAGTAGCCATTGCCCCAGAAGATCAACACAAAACAGCTTTTTCTACAGAATGGGGAATCTTTGCATTTCGTGTGATGCCATTTGGGCTCACCAATGCACCTGCAACATTCCAAAGGCTCATGTGTCATGTCTTCAAAGAGTTCTTGTGAAAGAGCTTAGAGGTGTATGTGGATGATTTATGTGCTCATTCCCAAGAAAGAAGATTTCACATCCCTGAGCTTAGACAAATCTTCAACAAATGTAGAGAATATCGAGTGTGTCTGAACCCAAAAAAGTGTGTGTTCATGGTGCAGCAAGGTAAAATCTTAGTTTATATTGTTTCTAAGAATGGAATCTCAACAGATGAAGATAAGGTACGAGCCATAGCGGAGCTACCAAGGCCAAGGAATGTTAAAGAGGTACAAGCCTTTATGGGCCATTTTGGATATTACCGCAGGTTTATCCACATGTACGCAATCATAGCTAGACCCCTTTATGCCTTGTTGTCTAATTTTGAGTGGAACGATGAATGCGAGAATTCTTTCAATGAACTGAAGAAACGTTTGTGCACAGCACCAATACTGACCACTCCTGATTGGAATAAACCATTCCATGTCCATGTGGATGCATCCAATCATGCCATAGGATGTGTGCTAGCACAACCCACAGGTGAAGGGAATTTAGATTTGCCCATAGCATACGCTAGTAGACAGCTCACCTCAGCTGAACGAGACTATACCACAACTGAGCGAGAGGGCTTAGGCATGGTATATGCTGTGAAGAAGTTTAGACACTATTTATTGGCCAACAAGTTCAATTTTTTTACTGATCATCAAGCTTTGTTATATTTGGTCAATAAACCTTGCAATACTGGACGCTTAGTAAGATGGTTCCTCTTACTAATGGAGTATGACTTTGAAGTTGTTGTCAGGAAAGGTAGAACCCACCTTCGGGCAGATCACCTTTCTCGCATCACTTCAGGAGAGTCACCGCAAGGAGTGTCTGACGAATTACCGGATGCTTATTTGTTCAATTTAGAAGTTGTTCCTAAATGGGCAAATAAGTTGGTACCAGTCCTAACCTTTGGCCCTGCAAATAAGAATGTGAAAACATCACAAGAAGAAATTGTAAGATCACAAAAATATCACATATTGGCAGGAGGCATGTACAAACAAGATACTGAGGGTGTATTAGCTTGTTGTGTCGAGGATGACGAACATAGTAGTTGGTTGCAGCAAGCTCATGAAGGATTGCTAGGAAATCACTATTCTAAACAACGAACGTTGCAGAATCTGAAGCGTTTAGGAGTGTATTGGCCTAGCATGGACAAAGAAATACATGAGTGGATTAAGAATTGTCCAATATGCAAAAAGAGACCACCAGTGGAGCATGCCACCCTTTATCAAGTGTCATTAATTCCTGATTGGAGTGCTCCATTGGTAGAGTTTATGAGATCGGGAAGATTACCCAAAGAGGCTAGTCTAGCAAGAAGACGAAGCATGGCACAAGAGGCTCAAGGCTATGCCTTAGTAGGAGAGAACTTATACCGAAGAGGCAAAGATGGTTACTTAAGACTATGCGTTCATGAATCAGACTATTTGAAAGTCTTAGAAACTGCACACAGCGGTGTCGCAGGTGGACACTTCGGTCCTAATCGAGTAATCAAGACCATTCTATTCTCAGGACTTTGGTGGCCCACTCTTCATATGGATGCACATACCTATGTGAAGAAATGTGACACATGTCAACGTGCACAATATCCAGTTAGAAAAGACGAGATGCCTTTGAGGCCAATGATGGGAGGACGTGCATTCTCGAAATGGGGTATAGACTTTGTAGGTCCTATTAACCCCCCAGCTAGAAACTCCCATGCAGAGTATATTATTGTAGCCACAAATTACCTTACCAAGTGGGTAGAAGTGAAAGCCACAACAAAGAATGATGCTCAGACTACGGCTAAGTTCTTATTCGAGAATGTGTTCACGAGATATGGATTACCAATAGAGTTAGTAAGCGATAGAGGCACCCACTTCTTAAATGAAGTCATTGAAAATCTTCTCCAAGAATTCTTGGTGGTACATAAGAAGTCTGCCCCCTATCATCCCCAAGCTAACGGACAGGCCGAGAGCACAAATAAGATCCTATGTAATGTCTTGACTAAATTGGTAAATAATAAACGCTCTGATTGGGACAAACAGCTTCATCATGCTGTTTGGGCTTACCGAGTTGCCTACAAAACAGTACTCAATGCCACCCCATTTCAGATGGTCTTTGGACAGAATGTTGTGCTACCTTTAGATTTCCTAATCCCAGCATTAAAAGTAGCACAAGAGCATGAGTGGAATGGACATGAGTTGTCTTCTAGGATCTTTGATCTGGAATGCTTAGGTGAGACGAGGCTACGAGCGGCGGCAGGCATCTATGCTGCAAAGAAGAGGCAAAAGGCATACTTTGATGCACACATTAAGGATAAGGGACTGAAAGAGGGAGATCTAGTGTTGGTTTACACACTAAAACAACATGCCCGTAAGTTGGAAAAACGAGATCATTAATAGAATTTCCACTAGCGGTGCGGTTCAGTTGGCCACTCTAGAAGGAGATATCTTGCCAAACTATATTAGTGGATGTAGAGTCAAGTTATACCAAGAACCTCTTACAGAGGATATGCTTACGAGACTCAACACTACTAAGAAGCGAAAAGAAGAGGAGTTAAGGGTGAGGGAAGAAGCACAAGCAGAGGCTAGAGAGCGCATAAGGTGAAATAAGTTAAGGCGACTAGGCCTAGATGTCAACTCAAAAGCTCCAAAATATCACATGGATATGTGCCAAAAGTCAGGCATAGCAACTTCCCAAGTCATTGACCGACATCCCTTTGTGACCATAGAGATAGGACAAGGAAAGGGTGCAAGGACTGTGAAAGCATTGATTGACTCAGGTGCAGCAAGTAGTGCAGTTCGACTTTCCTACTGCCAAGACTTGTAGTTGAACATCAATCCCATAGAAGCTTATCTCATAGGATTGGGAGGTGTGGAAACCCCTTGTTTGGGCGAGGTGGAACTTCCCATCTACCTGCAAGATGTTCCAATGAAAGTCAAAGTGCTAGTGTGTCAAGATGAGAACCTTACAGAATCACTTGCCTTAGGACAAGATTGGATTTATGACAATGCAGTCAACTTAAACCTAAGAAGTCAAATTCTTCAAGTTTGGGTACATGAACAATGCATTACATTAGAATTAGAGAACTGCATGCTCCCCGATCATGGCACCACACACTCTCTTAGCTCTTCTAAGACTAATCATATGGAAGAAGATGTTGTATGTGTCAAAAGCTCTATGATGCAGAAGGAGTCAATCGTGGAAGAACAGGTTCGAAGGCGGGTGGATCTTTCTTCTTCTCCAAAGAATCAAGTAGCCACACTCGTAAATCCACCCCATAGGCACACACAACCGATCACGACAATGGCTACATCAAATAGAAAGACACCATTCGATAAGAAAGCAGTTCCAAGCATGACGTAGATCTGGGTACGCAAAGGAGAGAAACCACCAGCCTTGCCCCCACAAATCCCATCCAGGCAAGCCAACCAGGTCAGAAGACGAAGAAAGCAGCTCGGACAAGCTCAATCACAAGGTATCCAACAAGTTTGGGTGCCTAAGAAATTAGCTGCAGCTCAGCAAGGGCGATTACAGATGTGGGTACCTAAGAAGATCTTACATCTACAACAACCTATGTTCTCCCACATGCGAAAGGTCTCAACAAAGAAGCCAAAAAGCGAAGAGGGTAAGAACCACTTACAAAGACCGAAAGAAGATCAAATCAGCTCTTCAACAATAGTAGGAAGACGTGCAAAAAGGATAAGGGTTTGGAAGCCAAAAGTACAAGTAGCCTCCATTGAACCAAAGCGCCAACCACACTGGATACCACAGTTCAGAACGCATCCTAAAAGGAAGACGCCTAAAGTAATCTCTATAGTGCCAATTCTGTTCTAAAATGGATCCCTATAAAGAGGAAGGATTAGTGGTCATCTCAAGATCCAATGGATACCTCCAACAAAGATGACACCAACATCTGCAAGTGACATCAAGCCTCTACGAGCGACAACCATGTGCTCCTTGCACAACCTTGTCTTTTGCACCATTCAGGTCATGCATTTCCAAAGTATGCATTGATATAGGGCCCTATTACACGGTCGTGCATAGACACACTTGAGAATCCCAAGCACAAGAGCACAGTGACATATGTCAAATATTTCTATTGATACTAACTTTTGTGTTCTAGTTTTGTGATATCTTGTTCCTCAAAAAAAAAAAAAAAAAAAAAGAGGAAGCACTTGTTCCCAGGTTTGGCTCATGAAACATGAATGAGTCGTGCTTGGTTAAAGGTGGAACTGATTACTGGGCATTTATCAGTTTGGATAGAAGTGTGTCTTGTCTAGCAGATGATATAGTTGCTGCCTTATCTGTTAGATGTCAAGAACTTCGCATAAACATGGCATCCACACCTATGGTTTCCCCTTACCATGGTGGGAGTGAAGATCTTGAAGGTCCACAACTTGAGTGATGCTTAACTATTGTATATATGAGAGCATCCAAGGAGATATTTGCAAGAGTTTGTTTGGTACCCCGAAAATCCTTGTCTGCATACTAGATGAGCAGACTCTTGCTTATGGTGAACTAAAGAGAAGATGTGAAACTAAGCTTGGTGTAGTTACCCAATGTTGTTTGTCAAAGAATATAAAGAAATTCAATTCTCAGTATTTGGCAAACGTTGCTTTGAAAAGAGAAGACAGAACCAGGCACTCAAAAAAAAAATTTCGGTGGACCAATAACATGGACATTCATCGACAATGTCCCATCACAAATGCCGGGTATACAACATGAAGAGATAGACATCAATCAACCCTTCACCACGATAAGTATCTTTACTCTGGCAACACCATAACCATGATAGATTAGGAAACCTCTTTGTCAGCATACCCTTGAGCACTTAGCTCAAGACTTGCAAGTTTTGCACCATACTTCTTCCAATGCATTTTCCAAGTAAGCATGCGTAGGGCTACATTACAAGTCCGTGCACAAGGCACATACTTTTTTCAACCCATGCACATACACACTTACCCATCATTCACTATGGGTTATGAGTACTTGGCATGACTACTCTGAACATCATCTTTAGAAGTGCTAGAGGACATCATGGGGCAACATCAATACCTAGGAAGCAATTCGAAGCTAGCAGTTGCTCCAACTCAATCTTGATACGCATTCATGCGGGAATCCACGGAAGAAGCACATACCAAGGGACTACAACTTGCAAAGGCGTGCAGTGACAAATGAAGGACCGGACAACCAACACTGCCAAATTTGGACGATAGACGGCTCTTGTTCATACAGAATGGATACTACCTCCCAAGCACTACATGGAACAACCACTACAACAAGGGTCTGTCAGGGACGACAGACTCGAGAGGGGGGGGAGTGTTGAAGCTAGAGGTCAAGGACAAAGCATAGGAACACATCTAAGAGGTGGACACACAAGAAGAAGGAGCAAGTAGGGAGCTCCAAGAAGTACATGTCAACTATTCAGAAGAATTCCCTACATAAATAGTGATTTCCATCACTAAAACCATTGTAAATACCATTTTCTATTTTTGTAGCTCCATTTTGTGCAAGCCGAGGAGTCCTCGAGCTTGAGGAGCATTAGAAGTATCATCCTACCAATTTTCATAATTTTTAGACTCTGTTTGAGCCCTCAAATAAGCCCTGGAACCTAATTTTTAACTAGGCCGGACACTAGGTCAGGACAGGGCCAAAACTAGTCAAAAAACTATAAAAAGAGCTAGAGAGCTCATTTTTGAGGTTAGCTTGTTAGAGAATAGAGCTTTTGTAAGAGAACTCTTTTGCAATCGAAGCTTTCCATTGTTCCTCTCTTTGATCTTACTTTGTGCGTGTGTGTGTGTGTGTATGTGTGTGCATGTTTGTGTGCTTTCACTCACGCACTTGCGCCTTCACTTGCTCGTGGTCTTCATACCGGTCCTCACATCTCCGCGGATTGACAAGTAAAGGAGGTGGTGCTTACGCTTGAGCTACACCCCACCATGCCTCATATGGTGTCATACCCTGCAAAGCTTTACATGGTAACATATCAACCAAGTATGTAGTTGTATTTATAGCCTCAGCCCACAAATAATTTGGACAATTTTTCTCCTTCATCATTGATCTTGCAAACTCAACAAGAGTTCTATTTCTCCTTTCTGCTACACCATTTTGTTGAGGAGAGTACCTGCAAGTGACTTCCCTCTTTATACCTGCATTTCATAAGTAATCATTGAACTCATTAGAGAAATACTCTCCCCCTCCATCTAACCTTAGTCTCTTCAACTTTTGACATGTGATTCTTTCTGCATACACATGATAATGTTTAAATGTATTGAATACCTCTTATTTATCTTTGATCACATATATAGTGATCCACCTGGTAGCATCATCAACGTAAATCACATAATATCTTGAACCATTAATACTGAAATCCTTACACATCTGTGTGTACCAATTCAAGCTTCTCTGAATACATAAATCCATGCTTATTGTATGATTGCTTATGAGCCTTACCTAATTGACATCTCCTAGAATATAGAAGCTTGATCATAGGGAGCCAAAAGTTTGAATTTGAATTCAAATTTTACTCAATCACTATAAAAGTGAACATGAAAAAGTCGCGGTTAGAACTCATCACTCCCGAGCTTCTCATTTCTTATTCTGAGTGTGTGTGAGGCCTACACTCTAGCCCACACTTATCTACACCATTAGGCAATAACATTCATGCCAATGGTATTGTATACAAGTGTTCATTAATACATACATTCTCATTGTTCATTTCTAAGTTCTCTCTCATACTACTTGAAAGTCTGTCAACTTGTGGAGTTCATATCTCAGTCATTTCTCCACCAAATTCAAAGATCTAAAGCTTGTTGGAAGCAGCTCGTCGAGGTGATCACTGGTCAAAGTCTGCAATAGTCCTAAAAAATCGGGGGTAAAGATTCATTTGCTAAATTGATTTCTCTGAGCATAGTTGATCTTTTTATATCATTCCACTTGGAATAGCTAGCTTGCTAAGCTAATTAGATACCCCTAAAAGAAATTTTTCCAATTCCTACTATGTTGGTCATACTGAGCAAAAGATCCAGCAGGTGTCAAGACATAAATAGAAGGTTTTCTTGAGATCTTGAGGTTAAAAGTTATCTGTTTTGCTTCAATCTTTACACACATCATTTCCAAAGTACATAGGCCATTTTATGGTGTCATTGGAGAGCTAAGGAGTTCCACTTATCAAATCTGAAACATCAAAAGGCTGGTACAAAGGAGGTTTTGGCAGTACCTACTCAATCTCTTGGAGTGTCCATCCATCTTTCCCAACATTGGTATTAGAGCAAACTAAGCTAAAATGGGAGATGGTTTTCCTTCATTTATTGATAAATTGGATAGGAACAACTATCAGGCATGGTCTCTAAGGATGAAGACCTATCTACAAGGAAGGAGTCTCTATGGATACATCTCAGGAGATGAGGAATTGCCCTCATTCAAAACAATAGGATTGCCAACCCAAAGGAAGAACATGAAAAGCTTAACACATGGTGTGCAAAGGATGCATTAGCAAGGTCTTATTTACTGAAATCCATCTCTGATTTTCTTTTGCCACATATTAGGAATTGTAAGACATCCCAAGAGACTTGGGAAACTTTGTCATCTTATTTCTCTTCCAACACAATGGCTAGAAGAAATCATTTGTGGATTGAATTCACCACATTGAGGAAGCAACCTAAGCAAGTTGTTTCAGAGTTTTTGACTAAGATTAAAGATGTAGCAGATCAGTTAGCAAGCATAGGAGAAGAGATTGAAGAAGAGCAGATTGTAAGGCAAGTGATCAATGGGATCAAGGCTGATGACAAATGGGAAAGCTTCACCACTGCTATGAACCTTTACATGGACATGCAAATTCCAGATCTTACAACTCTCATGGGACAATTGTTTACTCATGAAGCAAAGCTCAATAAGAATGGAGACACATCCAAAGGTAATAACTCTTCTGCCCTATACACTGATAAGAAGTCTAAAGATAAAGGCAAGAACAAGAAGTTGGAAGATGAAGGCACTACCTCCCAAGCCAACTATGCAGGGAGAGGTAGATCATCAAGAGGAAGAGGCAGAGGAGGTAAGCAAGGTAGGGGGAGATCCAATAACTCCTCACCATGCAACTTTTTGTGGTTTATCAAATCATACTACATATGAGTGGAATTACAAGAATCAGAGAGGAAGAGGATACCAAAGAGGTGGATACTCACAGTCAAGAGGTAGATTCAACCATCACCAAGGCTACAACAACAATTACAATGGTAACTACCAAGGAGGATTCAAATCCAGAAAGGACTACAACAACTATATAGAAGAGCAAGATGATTCTCTTCTGATCATGAACATGACCTCAGAATCAGGTACAAATGATGACCACCTATTCTACATTGACTCAGGATGCTCAAAACATGTGGCTGGCAATGTAGCACTACTCTCTGATCTTGAGGAACCAAAAGGTAAGCATCAAGTCCAAACAGGTGATGACACCAAGCACTCAGTAGTTAAAGTGGGAAATGTTAAGACTTGTGATGGAAATCAGAACTTGTTGAGTAGGGTACTTTATGTACCCACCATTACCAAAAATTTGATGAGTGTTGGACAGATTGTGGAGAAAGGTTTGCAGGTTAGATTCAATCAATTTGGAGCATTTGTGGAGGATCCAATGCATGGGTTCAAGAGGATTGCTAAAGGAGAAAAATCAGGTAGGCTTTTCACTTTTGAGCTAGAAGACACAAAGAATATTGCACTTTACAGTTATAAGGATCAAACACTTTCAGAGCTTGAGATTTGGCACAAAAGATTAGGGCATGTAGGAGAAAGAACCTTGAAACACATATGCAAGGATCGATGTGTAATTGGAATACCCAATGTTTCCAAACAACACCTGATATATAAATGCATTGCTTGTCAATTTGGGAAATCTCACAGGTTACCCTTCTCAAGCAAAGGCTACATGCATGAAGACTACCTAGAACTTGTTCACACAGATGTATGGGGACCAAGCAAAGACCCCTCAATCTCAGGATCAAGGTACTATGTATCTTTTATTGATGATTATAGCAGGTGGATTATATTCTACTTCATGAAGCACAAGGATGAGGTGTTTAATTGTTTTAAAAAATATCTTGCACTTGTTGAGAATCAGACATGGAAGAATTTGAAGAGGCTAAGGTCAGATTGAGGAGGTGAGTAGTTCTCCAATGAGTTTGAAGACTTCTTGTAGGACAGAGGCATTAAAAGAGAAATCACCGTAAGGTATTCTCCTGAATAGAATGGGGTAGCTGAGAGAAGAAATAGGTTGATTGTTGAGACAGCTAGGTCTATGTTGAATGAAAAAAAGTTACCTAACTATCTATGGGGAGAGAGTGTTTCTACTGCCACTTATCTCATAAACAGGTTACCATCTAAGTCCCTTGATGGGATGACACCCTATGAAGCATGGCATGGTAAGAGACCCTCACTAGACCATTGCAAAATATTTGGATGTGTAGCATATGTACACATTCCTTCTCAGATAAGAGGTAAGCTAGACCTTAAGGCTGAGAAGTGCATCTTTATTGGATATGATTTGAATAAAAAAGGATACAGGTTCTACAACCCTTCAAATAAGGGATTCATGGTGAGTAGAGATGTTGTCTTTGATGAAAATGATTCTTGGTATGAGAATGAATGCAGGAAAGTTAAACAACCCTATGATTTGGAAGAGGAGTTTCCAAGTCTTGCAAAGGAGGAACCTACTCAGAATGAAGACTCAACTTCAGAAGATGAAGACACTATCAACCTTGAAGAGTTCAAGGCATGGAAGTCCAAGGGCAGAATGAAGATGAAGAAACTTGAAGACATACCTGAATCTTCAACTCAATCAATCAGAAGGTCACAAAGAGAGAGCAAAAAACCTATCAGATATGGGTATGATACATCTCTTGTTACTAAACACTCTATTTATCTTGCCAAAGATTTGTCAATTGAAGAACCAGGATCATATGAAGAAGCCATGACCAAGACAGAATGGAAAGAAGCTATGAATGAGGAGATTGAAGCACTCAAGGAAAGTGATATATGGGAGCTAGTACCAAGGAAGGAATCCATGAAGGTAATAGGATCCAGATGGATCTATAAACTCAAAAGAAATTCTGATGGGTCAATTAATAGGTACAAAGCCAGATTGGTAGCCAAGGGTTTTGCACAAACCCAAGGCATTGACTATGAAGAGACATTCACACCTGTGGCCAAGATGCCAACCATCAGAGTGTTAGTAAGTGTGGCTGCATCAAAAAGTTGGAACATGTACCAATTGGATGTCAAGAATTCTTTCTTGAATGGATGGATTTCAGAGGAGGTATATATGTCACAACCTCCTGGCTATGAGGACCATAAGAAGGTAACATATGTTTGTAAATTGAAAAAGGCTTTATATGGATTGAAGTAGACACCTAGGGCATGGAATTACAGGTTAACTACATACCTCCAAGAGCAAGGTTTTGTCATGAGCAAGGCAGATACTTCCCTATTCATCAAGAGAAGCAATTCAGAGGTAATATACCTATGTGTTTATGTTGATGACATTAATTACAGGTAATGATGTTAATGGAATCAGGCAAATCAAAAGCCAGATGATGAAGGAGTTCAAGATCAATGATCTTCGTCTACTAAAGTATTTTCTTGGACTTGAGTTAGTCTACACTAACTCAGGAATATACATTACTCAGAAAAAGTACATACAGGATATGTTGAAGAAGTTTCAATTGCAGGATGCCAAAGTTGAAAGTACTCCAATGGAGGTAAACCTAAAACTAAGTGCCCATGAAGGTGATGAAATTAATGACATTGCAGGTTATCAAAGTATGGTGGGTAGCTTGAAGTATGCTACCTTAACAAGGATAGATATTGCATATGGAGTTAGTGTGCTAAGTCAATTTATGCACAAGCCAAGAGTACTTCACCTAGAAGCTGCCAAAAGAATTCTAAAGTATCTCAAGGGTACACAACATCATGGTTTGTATTTCCCTTACACTTCAAATATTGATATCAAGATCTATTCAGATGCAGATTGGGCAGGTTGCAAGGATGATAGGAGGAGCACTTTTGGATACATTTCATTTCATTTCTGGATACATTTCATTTATATCATGGTCTTCAAAGAAGCAACCTACTGTTGCTTTGTCTTCTACAGAGGCAGAGTATAGAGGATTGGATAATGCCACACAATAAGCCATATGGATCAAGCTATTGTATATAGAATTGGGTTTATATACTAGGTCACCAATGATCTTTGGAGATAATACAAGCTCACTTCACCTTGCAGCTAATCCTATCTATCATGCTAGGACCAAACATATAGAGGTACATTACCATTATGTGAGAGAAAAGTTATTAAGCAAGGGCATTCAACTAACCTATGAATCAACCAATATGTAGTGTGCAGATTTGTTGACTAAAGCTTTGGATGGAACCAAACTTTGCAGGTTCAAAGCAATGATTGGATTGCAGGATATACATGAAGATTGAAGAAGAAGACCAAGCCAAAATCTTTGGCTTGAGGGGGAGTTGTTGGTGCAACTTACAAGCCTACACATCTGGCTTGAAGGATACATTGAAGTCCATACACATATGGAGAAGCATAGGAACTTATGTTAGTGGTTAATTACCACTTTACCTCATTGTAAAAGTCACATTTGACTTGGAATCTTTTTAAACACCTACCTAAAGGAATTTGTGGAAAAAGGTTAACTTTGATTGAAGGAATATCTCCTAGAATATAGAATATTGATCATAGGGAGCCAAAAGTTTGAATTTGAATTCAAATTTTACTCAATCACTATAAAAGTGAACATGAAAAAGTCAGGTTAGAACTGGTCACTCCCGAGCTTCTCATTTCTGATTCTGAGTGTGTGTGAGGCCTACACTCTAGCCCACACCTATCTACACCATTAGGCAATGACATTCATGCCAATGGTGTTGTATACAAGTGTTCATTAATACATACATTCTCATTGTTCATTTCTGAGTTCTCTGTCATACTACTTGAAAGTCTATCAACTTGTGGAGTGCATATCTCAGTCATTTCTCCATCAAATTCAAACATCTAAAGCTTATTGGAACCAACTTAAAGTTATCTACATGCTATCAAAATTTGAAGAGATTCTATTCAGCCATTTCAAAAGCTCGTCGAGGTGATCACTGGTCAAAGTCTGCAACAGTCCTAAAAAATCGGGGGTAAAGATTCATTTGCTAAATTGATTTTCTCTGAGCATAGTTGATCTTTTTATATCACTCCACTTGGAATAGTTAGCTTGCTAAGCTAATTAGATACCCCTAAAAGGAATTTTTCCAGTTCCTACTGTGCTGGTCATACTGAGCAAAAGATCCAGTAGGTGTCAAGACATATATAGAAGGTTTTCTTGAGATCTTGAGGTTCAAAGTTATCTGTTTTGATTCAATCTTTACACACATCATTTCCAAAGTACATAGGCCATTTTATGGTGTCATTGGAGAGCTAAGGAGGTCCACTTATCAAGTCCGAAGCATCTGAGGGCTGGTACAAAGCAGGTCTTGGCAGTACCTACTCAATCTCTTGGACTGTCCATCCATCTTTCCCAACAGAGATGAGCTTCCATCCTCATTGACCAAGCTGGATAGTTTTCTCTATCCAATTTCTCTATCTGAAGAGAATCTCCCATCCTTTCTTCACTTGTGTATTAAATTCTTCAAGCTTTATGAGGAATAAGTGTACCTTTACTTGGAATGAAGTTCCTTTCGATCTTCTTGATAGCTTCCGGCCTCCTTCTCAATCTTTCCCTTTAAGGTTTCACTTTTTGAACCTTCAAATGTTGATTCATGTATGACTACAGCAGTCGGGGTCCTCCTTTCTTCTATTTTAATGATTCCAACTCTAATACCAATGATGGAGAGTTTTAATCTCCAAAAGTACAAGCTATCATTGATGTTAGAACACTTATATATCAAGAATAACTCAAAACCTTGATCAATTTTGGAAGACCAATGCCAAATCATCAAGATTTGCACTAACTATGAAAAGAGTCACTACACAAAAAAGTCTCTTGCACATAACTCACTCATTGTCTAACCAAATGTGTAAATTTTCTAATGAAACCTTGTATAAAGTGTCTCATAAAGGTTGTGCACCTTCTACAAGTTAAAACATCTCAAAAGACTCAGTAGATCTTGACAAATGATCCAAACAATCTACCTATGTTTGAAACTATCCTCCTATATAGTCGACTTTGACACCTGCAACTTCTAATGCATGGTTCTCATAAACTACAACCCGCTTAATAAAATTCTTTTAGCCATAGATGGCTTACCTTCCAACTTAGATTTTGACTCCTCATTTGTGTAAAACTTTACACTATGCACTGAGATCTGATCAATTCTTTGACCATCGAGATTGCGCCTGTTTCAGAAGACACTGATCACTTTTCACATACAAATGGTCCTACACAAAATTCTCTGAGCTTGTTTACAATTAGGCTCTCAAATCTTAACCATAGAAGCGTTAACTATGGAATTAGATATCTACAAAAGGATTCCTGAAATGATCAAACATAGAAGAAGAACACATCAAAATAGCAGGTGCAACTTTTTCTTCTACTCAGAAAACTTTACATCTGAATGATGAGAGAGATCTTCTTCACTTCTAAAGTGTCTAATGACTCTTCAAATTTGTAATTCTTCTCACCTCATGCTCTCTCATACTTGCCCCATCTTTCTACTTGTATATATAGGCTTATATGTACAAGCTCATGACCATAATAAAAATATAAGTGAGCTAGTTACAACTTTAATGTACATATGTATACAAGTCTTCATTTCCTGAATATGCACTATCTTCAAACTTCATTTGTTGATCTTTTCTTCATCCTTTGACTTCAAACCTTAGTTCAAGACACAAATTGATGGTTGACTTGCAACAACAAATAGAACTCATATTGTCACCAAAAATAGTTGGAGTCCCTAATTCCAATCCAAGATCTATGAATAGTGTCTTCATCCACATAGCTTCTTGAGTAGCCATGGCAAGACCTCTAGCTTCTGTGGAAGAGGGAGCAACTGTAGGTTGTTTATTGGATGACCATGAGATAAGCTTTGAACCTACAAAAGTGAGATATCCTGAAGTGCTCCTTCTATCTTCCTTGGAGCCAGCCCAATTTGCATCAGAGAATAACTTTAAACCTAAATCAAATACATAAGGGTAATAAAGTCCTTCATTATGGTCCCTTTGAGATATTTTACTATCTTTTTGGCAGCATCCATGTGTGGTTTCCTGGGTGTGTGCCTAAATTGACTTAGCACACTCACACAATAACATATATCTACCCTTGTCAATGTGGCATAGTTTAAACTACCCACTAGGCTTTGATATGTTGTGACATCCTCTATGAGCTCTCCTTCATGTGAGCTCAGTTTGTGGTTAACCTCCATTGGAGTACCTGCAATCTTACAATCTTGCATCTTGAATTTTGCCAACATATCCTTAATGTAATTTCTTTGAGTGAGAAACAAACCATGATCTTTGTAGACAACTTCCCCAATCCTAGGATGTAGGTAAGTGAACCCAAATCACTTATCTTGAATTCTTCTCTCATCTGTTCTTTGATTCTCTTCATGCCATTTGTATCGTTTCTTGTAAGTATAATATCATCTACATATACACATAAGTAGATGACCTCAGAATTACTCTTTTTAATAAAGAATGATGGATCTGCCTTGCTTGGTTGAAAGCCATTTTCCTGCAAGAATGAAACAAGGTTGTAATTCCAAGCTCTTGGGGCTTGTTTGAGACCATACAATTCTTTGTTAAGTTTACATACATAATCAGGATACACTTGATTTTCAAAACCAGGTGGTTGTGCCATATATACCTCTTTTGTTATCCATCCATTAAGGAATGCATTTTTTACATCTAATTGGAGTATCTTCCAATTCTTGGAAGAAGCAATACTAAGCAAAACTCTGATTGTAGGCATCTTTAATACAGGGGAAAAAGTTTCTTCATAATCAATTCCTTGAGTTTGTACAAAGCTTTTTGCTACAAGCCTTGCCTTATACCTATTTATGGAACCATCAAAATTCTTCTTGAGTTTGTAGATCCACCTTGAACCTATTATCTCCATGGATGAAGTCTTGGGAACTAAATCCCAAGTGTTTTTTTCTCAAGTGCTTCAATTTCCTCCTTCATTGCATGATTCCATTCTAGTTTTACCTTGGCTTCTTCAAATGATGAGGGATCCTCTTGATTTATATCCTGTGCTATGTAGATAGAATGCTTCGTAGCTAGAGAGGTGTCAAAACCATACCTTTCTAGCTTACTCTTTTCCCTCATAGACATTCTTAGGCCATGATGTGATGATTCTGCCTCTTGTCCAAATTCTTGCAATTTTGCTTTACCTTTAGACTTCCATGCCTTGATCTTTTCCATCTGAGATTCTTCATCATCTTCTAAGGTGTCTTGCTCTTCAATCTTAGGTTGATTTTCTTTAACAAGCTTTGGAAAATCATCTTCAAGGCCATATGGCAAATTGACCTTCCTGCATGAATCCTCATACCATGAATTGTTCTCATCAAATAAGACATCTCTACTCACCAAGAATCCTTTTTTGGTAGGGTTTTATAGTATGTAGCCCTTTTGATTGTTGTCATATCCAATGAATACACACCTTTCTGCTTTTGGATCCATCTTTCCTCTAACTTGTGAAGGAATATGAACATAAACAATACAACCAAAAATTTTGCAATGATCTAGGCTTGGTCTTCTTCCATTCCAAGCTTCATATGGTGTCATCCCATCAAGGGATTTTGAAGGCAACCTGTTAATCAAATAAGTGGTTGTGGATACAGCCTCAACCCATAGATAATTAGGTAGATGCTTTTCATTTAACATAGACCTTGCAGCTTCAACAATTGTCCCATTCCTCCTCTCTGCCACTCCATTTTGCTCAGGAGTGTACCTTGTAGTTACCTCTCTTTTGATTCCTCTTTCTTGAAGGAAAGAATCAAATTCATGGGAGAAGTATTCTCCCCCTCCATCTGACCTTAGCCTCTTTAGTGATTTACCTGTTTGATTCTCCACAAGAAGCTAAATATTTTTGAAGCATGAAGAAACTTCATCTTTGTGTTTCATAAAGAATAGGATAGTCCATCTACTACAATCATCAATAAATGAGAGATAATACCTTGATCCAGAGAATGAAGCATCTCTGCTAGGTCCCCATACATCTGTGTGGACCAATTCCAAGACGTCTCCATGCAAATAGCCTTTCTTCATGAAGGGGTAACCTGTGAGACTTTCCAAATTGACAAGCATTGCATTTATAAATCATATGTTACTTTGAAAAATTAGGGAGTCCAAGTACACTTTGGTCTCTACATATTTGCTTTAGTGATCTTTCAACAACTGCTTGTGCCATACCTCCAATTATGTGAGTGTTTGATTGTCATAATTGAAAAGAGCTACATTCCTTGCGTCTTGCAGCTCAAATGTGAATAATCTACCTGTTTTTTCTCCCTTTGCAATTCTTATGAATCCTTGTTGGATCCTCAACATATGCTCCTCGTCTTGTGAACCTGACTTGCAGCCCTTTCTCTACTATCTGCCCAACACTTATCAAATTCTTTGTAATTGTAGGGACATACAGTACCTTACTGATTAGGTTGATGTTTCCATCAGGTGCTTTGACATTTCCTATTTTCTCCACAAGGTGTCTTGTATCATCTCCTATTTATACCTCATGTTTGTTCCTTGGATATTCTAAATCTGACAGGAGGGCCACATTTCCTGTCACATGATTGGAGCAACCTAAATCTATGTAGAAAACATGCTCATCATATTTACCTTGGGATATTGTCATGTTCATGATTAACAATGAGTCCTCTTGATTTGAGTCTTCTGTGCAGTTATTGAAGTCTCTTCTTCCTTTTTAGTTTCCTTGATAGGTTGAGTGATTGTAGTTGTTATGATAGCCATTGTTGAATCTTCCTCTCGAGTAGCCATATCCTCCTCTATTGTATCATCTCTTGGAATTCCTAAAACAATTTTTAGTTGTATGATTGGTTAGTACACAAATAGAACAAGGATTAGGGTCTTGAGATCTCCCTATGCCTTGTCTACCTCCTCTTCCTCTACCTCTGCCATGTCTTCCTCCACCTGCATAGTTAACTTGATGCATACCTGCTTCATCATCTACTTTCTTTGCCTTCCCTTTATTATATTTAGTCTTGTTTTTATCAGTGTATAAAGCCGAAGATTGATTACCTTTGGAGCCTTCTCCATTCTTCATGAGTTTGGCCTCTTGAGTGAGTAATTGTCCAAATAGAGTGTTGAAGTCTGGTACATGCATATCCATGTACAAATCCATTGTTGTGGTGAAAGCTTCCCACTTGTCATCTGCCTTTATACCATTGATGACTTGGCTTACAATCTACACCTCATCTATTACTTCTCCAATACTTCCTAATTGATCAGCTATGTCCTTGATTTTTGTGACAAAGTCAGTCACATTCTGCTTGGGAGCTTTTTTGAGGGTTGTGAAGTCCAACCATAGTTGATGCTTTCTAGCTTTAGTACTTGAAGAGAAGAAGGCTTCAAGTGCATCCCACACTTCCTGAGATGTTTTACAACCTTTGATGTGACGTAAAAAAGATTAGAGATAGAGTTGAGAAGATAAGACCTTGCTAATGCATCTTTAGAACACCATGTACTTAGTATCTCCTTCTCTTCATGTGTTGGTTGACTCTTGTTTCTAAATGTAGGCATAACTTCATCTCCAGCCACATAACCATATAGATTCCTACCTTGGAGATAAGCTTCCATTCTTAATGAACAATCCGAGTAATTACCTCTGTCCAATTTGTCAATTGATGAAGGAAATCCATATGCCATACTTGCTATGATACCACTATGAAGAGATGGATTGATATGTTCCTGAAGATGAAGTGGTGCTGCAAAATCCTTGCACTACACCAGCCTAATAAACTCCAAAGAACTATTGTGGGGCATTTTTTCTTGCCAATGAGTATATTTGAGACCCTATGTACCTCAGAAGATCACTTGCAAAAATTTGAATCAAGACACACAAGTTTGACTAAAAGTCAACTAGCTAAAACCTTCTAGTTTTGAACTATGACACTCACTGTTTTACTCAATATTCTTTCTCTGTTCAAAATTGGCTAGAGATCTTTTATAGAATTCTAATTAGGAAGCCAGCAGCCTATTACAAGTTATTTCACTAAAAATCATGAACCATATGATGAGAAATGAATTTAGCAAATCACCTATGTCAACCCGACTTTTCAGGAAGCAATAGACATCTATACACAGTCAAGATTAAATGCTCATTGCTCACAGGTTACAAATCCAATTCAGATGAAACTGTGGAATTTGATAGTATACTTAGAGAGCTACGAACATCAGGTTGAATCTCTAAAAAAGATGAACCATGCTCAGAGAAATCTGCTCCGCAAGCTGACTAAAAATTGAGAGATTGTGACAGAGAACAATTCATACAAATAGACTTGAGAATATGGAAATAAATGACCATGAAATCAATTCTATACTGAGTGAATAGTACAGTGACTTACTGACTTACTAGTACATATGTGTTCCTTGAGATCACACACTGGTCTTGCAATAGCTCTAAAGATTGAGACTCTCTCTCGTGACTAAAAGATACATGTATATATAGTGAGAGTTGGAGCCAAATTTGAATTTGAATAGGAGCCCACCTAAATCAATTTTCCTTATTTCTAATGACAGATTCTAACTAACTCAATTACGAGTTTGTGGAGTCAAGTTTCTCGTGGATAGCAGCCATGGACAGCAGCCGTGTCAAGTTTTTTCTTTCATTGCTTTTTCCTCACAATGGTGTTGATTAACAAACACGATCGTGATTGGCGAGAGATTTTCACGATAAAGTTTTTTTGTGTTGGCAATCGCATGAGTTATGCTTTTATGTTGTGCTTTTCAAGAGTAGCCAACTACTATATAAAGAAGGGACATGCTCATTATGTATAATCACTCAAAGATCTCAAGCTAGAGTTTGAAGATTCTGAAGCTTTGGAGGTGAAGATTTGGTGAAGCAAAGGCTACTCTCTTGAAGCAAGAAGTCTTCTACAAGGTGGTGGTAACTATCTTTTGTGAGTTAACCTTATATTTTGTTTTTAGGGTTTCTCTACCCTAATCTCAAAATTAGGGTTGGTTGATTTACAATTTTGTTACACTATTTTGTGAGAATAAGGTTAGCTTTGTTGCTCGTTCACTTCACACACACTTAGATTATTTCAACATAATCTAAATTTTGTATCATCATCTTCCTGGATATTCTTCCATTAGTGAGTGCACCACTTTATATGATTGAGTAGTACTCCCATGTTGTAATTTGGACATCTATTGTTTAGTGAGTAAGTATCCAGCTTACGTTCCCTATCCTTGTCTCAAGATCTCTTTCTTTCTATCTCTCACTTATCATCTTAATTAATTAAGTGTGTATGCTCAAAAGGTTTTAGTATTGGAGCAATCCTGGGGTCCCAAATTCCAACAACTTCTAGTTGTGAGGTTGAGTATAGGGTAGCTTTCATAGCGACTATTGAGTGTGTGGCTCAAATGCCTTTTGGATTATTTGGGTGTTGGTCAGTCTTCTGCCACCACCATCTTCACTGACAGTCATAGCACATTGGCAATTGCGAGGAACACTATGTTCCATTCTCACACAAAGAACATTGAGGTGCATTATCATTATGTCAAGGAGAGGTTCTCTATTGGAGAAATGAGTTTGGCATATGTGCCCACACTGGATAACATTGCAAATATTTTCACAAAGGCTCTACCTCAAGAGAAGTTTAAAGCTTTTTGCAAAGCTTTGGGCTTACTTCCTTTTGTGGATTGATCTCTTTCCACATAGCTTGGCACATCCTTATACATGAGTGCCAACTACTTGTTCACCGCATCACTCCCAAGAACAAATATATTTCTATAGTGATGTGTGTGAACACACTAGGATCACTGGGGCACTTTTTTTCCCTCTTTAGAAGTTTTTTCCCCTAGCTTGTATATATGCCTATAGCCCTACTGGGTCACTTATCTTTTTACATTCACTTGGTAATACATTTAGTATTGTGTGTTGCGCTCCAAGCTTCTTCTTCTTCTTCTTCTTCTTCTTCTTCTTCTTCTTCTTCTTCTTCTTCTTCTTCTTCTTCTTCTTCTTCTTCTTCTTCTTCTTCTTCTTCTTCTTCTTCTGTGTGCTATTTGTGTGCTTGTGTAGACCTTGAACTCCAACATGTATTAGCCACACATTGAACAAACATTACATGACTATGTCATTGCCTATTCAATTTTCCAAGTCACTCCCATAACTAAGCATGCTATTCTATATTATATTTTTGCATGCCCATCATGGAGCAAGAACATAGTGGACTATTTGATTTGGCACTTATCCTTCTGAGATGACCATCCCAAAACAAAGATCCTTACATGAAAAGAGTCAAGATTATGCTCTTATTGGAAACATGCTTTACAAGCAAGGAAAGGATAAATTCTTATGCCTCTGTGTACATGAAGATGATTATTTCTCACTATTGGAAGCCACACACTCAAAAGTTACAGGTAGACATTTTCGTGCAAATCGTGCAATTCAAATGATTTGATTTGTGGTTTGTGGTGGCCTACCTTATGCATGGATGCTCAAACATTTGTGAATAGGTGCAATACTTATCAAAGAGAAAAATAACCTTTCAACAAAGATCAAATGCCTTTAAGGCCAATGATTCCAAGATGCAGACTTGCAAAATGGGAAATAGACTTTACTGGCCCTATTCGCCCATCTGCTAGAAGGATATCACACTAAGTACATCATAGTAGCGATGGATTATCTAACTAAATTTGTAGAGGTGTGTGCTATAAATAAGGGTGATGCTCAAATACCATTGCAAAAACTTTATTTGTGAATATTTTTACTAGCTTTGGTCTTCCTATTGGGATAATCATTGATCGTGGTACTCACTTTGTTAATGAAGTCAAAGAGGTGCTACTAAAGGAATTTTTGGTTGTTCATTAAAATTTACCTCCCTATCATCCACAAGCAAATGGTCAAGTTGAGAGTTCCAACAAAGTGATATGCATCATTTGTTGGTGCATTTTACCCAAGCCTACATGCTTGATATGATTTTATTTATGTTCATTTGTAGTCATATGTGTAGACATATGAACACCTCTTGTAAAACAGTAAATTTTATCTCTTGTAATTGTGAAAGAAAGAATGGCTTAAGTCATCCATGATGTAAAAAGGAAATTTGTGGCTCTAACTACCTAAAACCACGAATCCATTAGCTGAGAGAATATCTCCTAATTCTTATCATCACTTTTAGGTGAAGCTATTTGAATTCAAATTCATAACTACCTCCAAAAGTAGCTATAAAAAGAGCAAGAAGGAAGTCTCCATTAGAGAGCTTGATTCGTGCCCACTTCATGTTCATTTGTAGAGATTGAAGAGCTTAATCCATAGATCTATCATTCTGATCCCATTGTGCAAATTTTCATTTCCAATGTGGTTGTAATTATATGTGAATCAATACATTCTTCATTTACTTCTTCTCTCTTTTATTCTCTGTTATACTCACTCATAGCAATAACTTGAGAAGCTCATATCTCGGGCTATACGTAACCTTTTTCAGAGTTTTAAAGTGAATTAAATTTCTCTCTAAGTCAGATTTATTCTCACAAAATTTCATGGTCATTCAATTTATTATTTGTGAGAAATTTGTATTTTTCTACTCACTAGTCGAATCTCTGCAAAGCCTCGAAAATGGCAAGAGTATTCCAGATTTTGTTAAATCTTGTTCTTAGTGCTCAATTAATCAATAAAGTTTTTTAACTTGGATTAGCAATATATCTAAGTCTATCTACTATGCCCAAAAGGAATTTTTCTGATTCCTACCAGGTTAAGAGCACTGATCATTTTTTCCAGCAAGTGTATGTACAAAAATAGCAAGTTTTGGGAGCTAGTCATTTTGTAACTAGTCTGTCTTGACTCAAACTTTTGAGATACTTATTCCAAAACACTTGGGTGATTTTTTTGTGGATTTAGGAAGCTCAAAGGATCTACTAACCAACTCTGAAGTCTGAGTTGGCTTGTGTGAAGCTAGTTGTAGCAGCATGAACTCATCTTCGGATTGCATCCACCATCTCTCTTTATAGTGGTATCAGAGCATAGTCAATCAACATGGGAGATGGATTTCCATCAACAATTGACAAATTGGATAGAAAAAACTACCCAACATGGTCTCTAAGGATGGAGGCTTATCTTAAAGGGGAGGAATCTATTTCGATACACATCTAGAGATGAAGCTATGCTAACCATGAGGAACAAAGGGCAACCATCACATGAAGAAGAGGAAAGACTTTAAAATTGGTGTTCAAAGGATGCACTTGCAAGTTCCTATATTCTAAACTCAATCTCTAAGTTTCTTTTACCTCATGTCAAGGGATGCAATACATCAAGAGAGACTTGGAATGCACTTGCTTCTTTCTTCTTCTCCAATACTCAAGCAAGGAAGAACCAATTGTGGATGGAGTTCACAACAATGAAGAAAAGCCCCAAGAAAAGTGTGACTGATTATGTCACAAAGATGAAGGAGATTTCAGATCAAAAAGGAAGCACTGAAGAAGTAATATAAGAGGAAAAAACCATTAGACAAATCATAAATGGAATCAAAGCAGATGACAAGTGGGAGTCCTTCACAACAACCATGGATTTGTACATGGATATGCATGTACCCGACCTCAACGCACTCATGGGCCAACTCTTCACTCATGAAGCAAAGATTAGCAAAGGTGGTGAGTCCTCAAGAAACTTCTGATTTATATTTTGATAAAGCTAAGGTCAAGGACAAGTCAAACATTGAGAAGAATGAAGATGAAGGTAGCTCTTTCCAAGCAAACTTTGCAGGTAGAGGAAGAGCTAGAGGAAGAGGTAGAGGTGGAAAGCAAGGCAAGGGGAGATTCCAATCATCTCAACCTTGCCATATGTGTGGCTTATCTAATCATACTACTAAAGAATGTTTTAGGAACCCGAGGAAATCAAGAGGAAGAGGATTCAATAGAGGTGGCTATGGATCAAATAGAGGCAGATACAATGGAGGCAACAGCAACAACTACAACAACAATTACAACAACAACTACCAAAGTGGCCATAGAGGAAGAAGAGATTACAATAACTATGCAGAGGACCAAAGTCAAGAAGATTCATTATTGATTATGAATCTATTAGTGAAGAAGGGTAAGGATGATGATCACACCTTTTACATTGATTCGGGATGCTCAAATCATGCAGTAGGAAATGTGGCTTTGCTTTTTGATTTGGAAAATCCTCACAACAAACATCAAGTGCAAACAAGAGATGATACAAAGCACTCAGTGGAGAAGATAGGTTATGTGAAGACATTAGATGGGAATATGAACCTCTTAAGCAAAGTCTTGTATGTCCCTACAATTACCAAAAATTTAATAAGTGTTGGGTAGATTTTTGAAAAAGGAGTGCACGTTAGATTCAACTGATTTGGAGCATATGTTGAAGACCCAAGGCAAGGCTTTAGAAGGATTTCCAAAGGAGAAAAAACAGGAAGGCTTTTCAGTTTTGAAGTGGAAGATACAAAGAACATAGCTTTATTTAGCTATGGATCTCAAACACTCATAGAGTTGGAGATATGGCACAAAAGGCTTGCTCACATTAGTGAGAGGGCACTCAAACAAATTTGCAGGGACCAAAGTGTACTTGTTTTGCCTAATATCACAAGGCAACACATGATTTATAAGTATGAAGCTTTTCAATTTGTCAAGGCTCATAGAGAACCTTTCAATAGGAAGGGATATGTGTATCAAAATCTTTTGGATCTAGTGCACACGGATGTGTGGGGTCCTACTAAGGAGCCATCTATATCAGGCTCAAGATATTATGTGTCTTTCATAGATGATTGTAGTAGGTGGACCATTTTGTTTTTCATGAAGCACAAGGATGAAGTTTTTAATTGCTTTAAGAAGTATGTTGCTCTTGTTGAAAACCAAACAAGTAGAACTTTGAAAAGACTTAGATCAGAGGGTGGAGGAGAATACTTCTCTTCTGAATTTGATGCCTACTTGCATGAAAGAGGCATTAAAAGGGAAGTCACTACAAGGTATATACCCCAACTCAATGGTGTAGTAGAGAGGAGAAAAAGAACTATTGTTGAAGCCACAAGGTCCATGCTCAATGAAAAGGGATTTCCAAACTACTTATGGGTAGAAGTTGTGTCTATAGCCACATATCTCATAAATAGACTTCCATCTAAGTCACTAGATGGAACCACTCCATATGAAGTGTGGAATGGAAGAAGGCCTAGTCTAGAGCATTGTAAAATCTTTGGATGCTTATCCTATGCTCACATTCCTTCTCAAGTAGGAGGGAAATTGGATCCCAAGGCAAAGAAGTGCAGATTTATTGGTTATGACCAAAACCAAAAAGGATATAGATTGTACAATCCAACTAATAAAGGATTTTTTGTGAGTAGAGATGTAATTTTTTATGAGAACATATCATGGTTTGATGATAATAGGAAAATGAAGCTGCCTTATGACTTGGATGAATATTTTCCATCACTTCAACCAAAGGAGCCAAAGCAAATTGAAGAAAGTGATTCGGAGATTGACCTAGAAGACTTGGAAAGACTAAAGCTATGGAAGATCAAAGGTAATGCAAAGATGCAAGATGCTACATATGGACCTGAGAGCTCACATCAACCACTTAGAAGGTCTTCAAGGGAGAGGAAGAAACCAGAGAGGTATGGTTATGATACTTCTTTGGTCACCAAGCACTCAATCTACATTGCAAAGGATTCAACCAATGAAGAACCTACCACATTTGAAGAAGCACAAAGTAAGAAAGCTTGGAGAGATGCAATGGATGAAGAAATGGAAGTCTTGAAGGAAAATGACACTTCGGAGCTTGTACCTAACAAGCCATCTATGAAGTTAATTGGATCTCGATGGATATACAAAATCAAGAGGAATCTAGATGGAAGTATAAATAGACATAAAGCTAGGTTAGTTGCTAAAGGTTTTGCTCAAACCCATGGTATTGATTATGAGGAGACTTTCTCTCCTATTGCAAAAATGCCTACAATTAGGGTTCTCATTAGTTTTGTTGCATCTAGGAATTGGAAGCTCTATCAACTTGATGTAAAGAATGCTTTCTTAAATGGATGGATTTCTGAGGAAGTGTATATGGCACAAATTTCCTAGATATGAGGATGCACATCATTGTAACTATGTATGCAAATTAAAGAAAGCCTTGTATGGATTGAAGTAAGCTCCAAGAGCTTGGAATTTCATATTGGTGATTTATTTGGAGGACCAAGGATTCAAACCTAGCAAGGTGGATACCTCTTTGTTCATAAAGAGGAATGGATCTGAAGTGATTTATCTATGTGTGTATGTTGATGATATTATTATCAGAGGGAATGATCTTGAAGGAATCAAAAAGGTAAAGAATCAAATGGAGGAGTTCAAAATAAGTGACCTTGGACCACTCACTTATTTTCTTGGATTGGATTTAATCTACACATGTTGAGGTATATACATCACACAAAGGAAGTATGTGCATGACATGCTCATCAAGTTCAAGATGGAAAACACCAAGTGTGCAAGTACACCTATGGAGCAAAATCATAATCTTAGTGCTTATGAAGGAGATCCAATTGAAGACATCACAAGCTATCAAAGCTTGGTTGAAAGTTTGAACTATGCAACACTCACAACGGTGGATATTGTCACGAGGAAGGAGATAAGAAAGAGAGCTCGCACACACACTCTCACTCTCAAGGAGAAGCACACACACAGATTGAGGCAACGAAGCATAATCTTCTTCTTCTTCTTCTTCTATTACATAAAAAGAAATGTACAAGAATGACCTAAAAAACAAGAATACAAGTGCAATATATAAAGATCAGTACATAAGGAAAAATCTAATGTCCGCAAATGAGTGAGCTGGCAAGTAACAAATGTGCCATCACTCTCGCTAGATAAATCTAATAAATCTTAATGAAGTATCCCTGACATATACTGGCGTGACCACTATATATGTCAGAGAAACAAAAAATTGATACGTGTCATCCTGGATCATCACATGTTGAGCTTGGTATCTCAACACTCCCCCTCAAGCTCAACCTCATGTCCTCTAATCCAAGAATCTTCTAAAACTTCTTTAGCTTCTCTACTCCAAGTGCTTTAGTGAAAATATCAGCAACGTGCTCATCTGTTCTCACATAAACAAGATCAATATCACCTGCTAATACCTTCTCTCTGATGAAGTGATAATGTACCTCAATATGCTTTGTTCTAGCATGAAAAAGAGGGTTTCGTGCATTGTATACTGCTAAGATTATCACAATAGATAGTGATAGGCTTTTGCACTTCCACGCCCAAATCTGCAAGCAACATGTCCAACCATGATGCCTCACATGTTGCCATTGGAGCACCTCTATACTCAACCTCTATACTTGACAAAGCAACAGTGGGTTGCTTCTTGTTGCTCCATGTAATAGTGGCACTCCCAAGTGAGAATAGAAATCCACTAGTAGATCTTCTATTTAGAATGCTACCAGCCCAATCTGCGTCGGTGTATCCATGAACCTGCAAATCTACACCAGCCTCATAAAACAATGCATAATCCAAAGTAGCACTCACATAGCATAGAGTACACCTTAGAGCATCCAAATGTGGCTTCCTGGGAACCTGCATAAATTGAATTTCAAGTCCAATGGTGTAGCTAAGATCAGGCCTCGTAATTGTGAGATATATCAAGCTTCCCACAACTTTCCTATACATAGTAGCATTTTCCAATGCTTCACCTGATGTAGTATCCAACTTCAAATTCTAATCTAATGGCATAGAAATCAGCTTATAATCAGCCATACCATACTTTTGCAATATATTCAAGGCATATTTCCTTTGCGACATCCATATACCTGTTTCTGTATGTATAAACTCAATGTCCAATCAAATTCCTACATAAGAAGTTGCTTTACCTCTTTGATGATTTCTTCATTATCACCACCTACAATCAAGTCATCAACATAGATAGCCACAATCATGATGCCATCATCACCCTTCCTTGCATATAGTGAATGATTTGCATCACACATAAAAAACCCAATGGTGTTCAAGTAATGAGCAATCCTTGCATGTCATGCACGAGGAGCTTGCTTCAACCCATACAAAGCCTTTTGCAACCTGCAAACGTATTCTGGGTGCTTTGTATCTTCATATCCTTGTGGTTGGTCCATATATACTTCTTCCTATAACTCACCATGTAGGAAAGCATTTTTCACATCCATATGATGCAAAGTCCATCCTTTTGTTGTAGCAAATGCAACAAGTGTTCTAACAGTAGACATTTCAGTCACATGGCTGAATGTTTCCTCATAATCAATGCCATAAGTTTGTGCATATCCCTTTGCTACCAATTGTGCTTTGTACCTGCTTATGCCACCATCAGCATTGTGCTTTACCTTGTAAACCCACTTGCAACTTATGGGTTTCTTTCCTTGTGGCAATGGAACCAGCTTCCATGTTTCCTTTCCATAAAGTGTAGCCATCTCCTCATCCATAGCTTTTTCCCAATCTGCATTTCCAATTGCATCTTCAAAACAAGAAGGTTCAACATCTTGTATTACCTTGGTCATGTAGGCACAATGACGAGCCATATAACTGTCATACGTCAATCGTTGCACTGAATTCCTCATCCTCCCAGATCTTCTTGGTCTTGGGTCACTTCTCCTTGCATCATATGCATGTGCTTTTCTTACTTGTGGAGTCTTCACAGAGGGCAATCCAAGTTCCTCATCAAGACTCTTTTCTGAATAGCTGAATCTCCATCAACGTCTTCAAAACTTGCACATGTTTTAGTACGAGCAGAAAGCTTTTCTTTACCTTTCTTGGATGTATTTGATGAATTTGATGGACTAAAATTTCCATGCAATCTTCCACTCCATGGATTTGAGTTGGAACTATTGCTTGGGGATGCATCCGGTCCACTCAAAACTTGAGATTCTTCACTTGATATTTTAACATTTTCTTTGTATTTAGTTCAAGATTCAGTCCTTCTTTGGCATCTACATGGAAGCTTGACATTTCATCAAATACCACATCTCTGCTCACCTTCACCTGTCCTGTGAGTGGGTTATAACATTTATATCCCTTTTGCTCAAGGGACTACCCAATAAAGGTACATTTTTCTGCTTTTGGATCAAGCTTTGTCCTCAATTCATCTCGAACATGTACATATGCAATACAGCCAAATACTTTCATATGTGATAAGTTTGGATTTTTACCTATAAACTTCTCTTGAGGTGTAACTTGATGTATAGTAGCAGTTGTAGTTCTGTTCATGATGTATACAACCGTATGCATAGCTTCTGCCCAATAACAATGAGGCATATTCTTCTCAGCCATCAAGGCTCTAGCTATTTCTGCAATATGTCTACTTTTTCATTCAGCAACGCCATTCTGTTGTGGTGTGTACCTGCATGAAAACTGACGTCGAATTCCATGACTTTTAAGAAAATTGTTGAACTCATTTGACATGTATTCACCTCCTCCATCAGATCTTAATCTCAGAATATACTTCTTGTCTGCTTTTCCACCATAGCTTTAAAATTTTGGAAGTGAGTGAATACCTCACTCTTTCATGAAATATACCCACACTTTTTGTGTATGGTCATCAATGAAAGTAACATAAAACCTCCAACTGTCCATAGATGTGGTCTTTGCAGGACCACAAACATCTATATGTACTATTTCCAGCACATTCTCACTAACATGCTTGTCATGTAGAAACGATGATCTTGACTGTTTACCAAATTGACATGTTGCACATACCTTTTGCATCTCTGAAACCTTGAAATTGCTGATATATTTAGGTAGTGATGTGTGTGAACACTCTAGGACCGTTGGGGCACTTTTTTCCCTCTTTAGGAGGTTTTTTTCCCACGGCTTGTATATACACCTATTGCCCTAATGGGCTACTTATCTTTGTACATTCTCTAGTAATACATTCAGTATTGTGTGTTGTGCTCCAAGCTTCTTCTTCTTCCTTGTGCTGTTCACGTGCTTCCGCAGACATCTAACTCCAACAATTGGTATCAAAACAGGTTGTTGCTTCATCTATGGTGTCATTGACACCTCTCGGGTTGCAATCTCAGAATTGCACGAATTTTGGTGAGCATACTCAGCATGTTTCCGACATCAAAACAGCTTTGCCTTGTGGTTCCAAAATCGCAATTTGAGCTCGTTTCGGTCTTCGAATGCACTATCATAGTGCTTGTGTAGCCTATTTCATCTTTTTGTGCCAAAGGTATATACCAGTTTTAGTTCGCCAATATAAGCATCTCAAAGTCTGCTACATGTTTAGCAGAATTCGTCTAGGCAGTTCTGTTCAACTTTTTGAGATACAGTCAATTTTTTGCATCAAGGTATTTTAGTCACCACCCATGGCTAAAAGCAGTGATGTATTTCGTATGTTGGCTGTTGAAGATAAGTTGGATGGTACCAACTACCCATTGTGGGATTATATGATGCGACATGTATTGGTTGCAAAAGGATTGTGGAACATTGTGGAGGGTGTTGAGAAAGTTCTATCACACCTGCAACTGTAACAATTACAGGTACTCAAGCTGATGTAGAAGGTGTCGACGATGTTGATATTTTGCATATTCTTGTTCGTGCTACGGTTTCTACTGCACCTACTACAGAGCAAATTCGTTGGGATGGCAGAGATGCCTAGGCACATGCATTGATAGCTTTGTCTGTCAAACATGCCATTATTCCTTACATTCGCTCTTGCAGAACAGCTAAGGATGCTTGGGATACACTTACCACATTGTACCAAGCTAGGAATGAGGCTTGTGTTGCTTACCTCCGAAAACAGTTGGAGAGTGAGCACATGAATGAAGGTGATTCTATGGACAATTTTCTAACAAAGATCAAAGACTTGAAGGAACAATTGATTTCTATTGATGAGGTTATACCAGATAGCTCACTTGTGCAGACCGTTCTGAATGGTCTTCCTGATTCATATCAAAGTTTTGCTTCTACTCTTCAGTTGATGATGAAAGGCAATCCAAATGCCTTGTCATTTGAGGAGTTAGTCTCTGTTCTATTGCACGAGGATTAGTCCACGCAGAATAGGTCCATTATGTGTGTTGCAGATCAAGCTTTCCTAGATAGTCAAAAGGGCAAAGGAAAATGGAGCTCTTCAATTAGTAAGCAAAAATCTGCTAATTCTGCACAATCGAAGAGGGAAGAAAAAAATGAAAAGAAATCAAAAAAGCAAAAACTGTTTTGCAAGTACTATAAAGGAAATGATCATATCATAAAGAACTGTCCAAAGTTGGCTACTAAAGAGGCAAAGAAGAAAGAGGCTAGAATGGTTGTTGCAGAAGCCTCTACACCAAAAACAGAGTTTGCTAATCTTGTGCAGGAAGAAGAATGGTCATTTACTACTGTTTGCAGTTTTGATCCATCTTTTCATGAACAATGCATGTCTGCAGTAGACTCAGATGTTTGGTACTTTGACAGTGGGGCGACCAAACATATTACCTTGCAGGACAGTTTCTTCTCTTCACTCGAGCCTACCCCTACAAGGAATAGTGTTACATGCACCAACAACTCCTCTTATCTTGTTATGGGAGTTCGTAAGATCATTTTGACTATTGTTGATGGTAGTTCTTTCACTTTGTCAGATGCTTTGTTTGTGCCAGGGATCAAGAAAAATTTGTTATCAGTTTCTGCATTAGCCAAGATTAGCTTGGTTGTGAAATTAGTTGATGACAGATGTATAGTTCATGATCTGTCAAATGGTGATGTGATTATTGCTTCTTGCATTTCATATTGTCGGCTGTATAAGCTCATAGACTATGAAAGATCTGTAAATGATTTGGCATGTGTAGTACATGATTCTCAGGCTATGTCAGATGCAAAGCTTTGGCATGCATGCTTTGGTCATCTGAATTTTGCTAGTTTGCTATGCCTGCAAAAATCTGAAATGGTGTTCTCTTTGCCCAGAGTTGAGGCACCCGGAAAACATGTTTTTGAAGGCTGTATTTTGGGCAAAATTCAGCGTTCTTCCTTTCCAAAAGATGGTTCAGTTCGGGCTACTTAGAAATTGCAGCTTGTACATAGTGATGTATGTGGTCCTATGCAGACACCTTTTGGAAATTATCTTTACTTCGTGACTTTCATCAATGATTTTTCCATGCATGCATGGGTATATCCATTGAAGCAAAGTCCAAAGTGTTCATGTGCTTCAAACAGTTTTTTGTTTTGGCTGAAAATTTGTCAGCATGTAAAATGGGCACCCTCCATTCTGATCGAGGGGAGGAATATATGTCTTCTGATTTTAATGCATTTCTAGCTGAACGTGGGATAAAACACCAGTGTACAGTGCCATATACACCTCAATAGAATGGATTTGCTGAACGAAAGAACAGGTCACTCATGGAGATGGCGAGGTGTATGGTCAAGGGTCAAGCTTTACCACATAGTTTCTGGCTTGAGGCTATCATGTGTGCAGCATATGTACTTAACAAGTGTCCCACTAAAGCGCTACAGTCTATCATTCCATATGAGGCTTGGCATGATCGCAAGCCATCTGTTGCTCATCTGCGTGTTTTTGGTTGTTTGGCATATGCATTAGTGCCTAAACAACATCACAAAAAATTGGATGATAAAGCAGTAAAATGTATTTTTGTTGGGTACAGTTCTGAAAGTAAAGGCTATCGTCTGTATCATCCATAGACTAAACTCATTCTAGTGAGCCGTGATGTTGTTTTTGTGGAAGATGCTATTCAGCCATTGCTTTCATGTAATAAGGAGACATCTGTTAGCTCCAAAGACATGTATGATACTTTGCTGCCTCTTTTTACAGGTGGACAGTCTAGTGCTAGTCCTAATGAGGCAACTTCTCAACCTTTGGAGATTTCATGTGATGATGCAGATCATTCCATTTCTGATGCAGATTTACATGATGCACTTCTTGATGAGAGAGCTGATATTGAGGAGGCAAGAACTATGCCAAAATGGCTGATGAAGACTTTGCGTGGCAATAAATTAGATGCACCTCTATCATATCGTACTCGTTCAAGCTCTCATAGTGCCTCTTTTGCATCAGATTGCTATGCTATGGCTGCATCTAGTCTCTGTGATGAGACTAAACCTGTTTCGTTTGATGAAGCACAAAATTCAGAAAAATTGATGGTTGTTATGCAATCTGAATATGATGCTATAATAAAGAATGGTACTTGGTCTTTATGTGATTTGCCTCCTGGCAAGAAGGCCATTGGCACTAAGTGGGTATACAAGTTGAAGCGTAAACACGATGGTACAGTTTATAGGTACAAGGTTAGGCATGTTGCAAAGGGTTATGTGCAGGAAAGAGGCATTGATTTTGATGAAACCTTTGTTCCTACTTGCCAAATGACTACTGTTCGTAGCATCTGTGCACTTGTACCTCATCATGGTTGGAGTGTACATCAAATGGACATCAAAACAGCATTTCTGACTAGTTACTTGCATGAAGTAGTGTATGTTTTTCAGCCCCGTGGCTTTGTGCAGAAAGGGCATGAGAACCAAGTGTGCAAGTTAAAGAAGGCATTATATGGTTTAAAGCAAGCACCACGTGCTTGGTATGAAAACATACATGCATAGCTGATAGCATATGGTTTTGAGAACAGTCCAATTGAAAGCACCTTATATGTTAAGCGTGCTAATGATGTACTTCTGATCATTGTGGTTTATGTCGAGGCAGTTGGTGTAGGCTGATCTGTATGGGTAGAGATCAGGACTCTTCATGTACATTATTGTATAGTCCTACATCATTCTTTGTATTTTTTACCACTTATGGTCACATTGACCCTTAAGTGGGAGGTTATTTGGGATGTAAGGGTCATGTGACCTTACCCTATATATATATATATATATATATATATATATATATATCATATATAGTGCATTGTCTCAAGAGAGATCATTATATGGGTTTCGAGGCTCCCATGCATGTCTCCGTGTCTCTCCTCTCCTCTCTCTCCCTCCATCTCCTCCTTGCTCCTCTTGTCCTGCACACCAAAGCCCTTCATCTTCATGAAATTCACCATTCAAAAATGCAATTTTAATGTCCAACTAATGTACATTCCAACCATGATGAGTTGCAAGTGCACAGATGCTACGAAAAGTATTCATTTGGCATGTAGGAGCAAAGGTCTTATCAAAATCAATGCCTCTTTCTTGAGCATAACCCTTTGCAACAAGACTACCCTTATACTTGTCCACTATTCCATCACGCTTACACTTTAGCTTGTATATCCACTTAGTGCCAATGACCTTCTTGCTAGGACCATTTTTCATGATAGCATCATATTTTGATTGCATAGCAGCCATCCAATTTTCAAAATTTTGTGCTTCATCAAACAAAACAGGCTTATTCTCATCACAGAGACTAGAGGAAGCCATAGCATAGCAATCTAATGCAAATGAAGCACTATGAGAGTCAGAACAAGTACGATATGACAAAGGTCATGTAATTTTTTGTCACACAAAGTCTACACCAACCAATTTGGCATGGTTTTTGCCTCCTCAGTATCAGCTCTCTCATCAACAAATGCATCATGTAAATCTGCATCAGAAATGGAATGATCTACATCATCACATGAAACCTATAAAGGTTGAGAAATTGCCTCATTAGGACCAACACTAGACTGTCCACCTGTAAAAAGAGGTAGCAAAGTGTCATACATGTCTTTGGAGCTAACTAATGTCTCCTTCGTACATGAAAGTAATGTCTGAATAGCATCTTCCACAAAAACAACATCATGGCTAACCAAAATGCATTTAGTCTCTAGATGATACAAACGATAGCCTTTGCTTTCAAAACTGTACCCAACAAAAATACATTTCACTACTTTATCATCCAATTTTGTGCATTGTTGTTCAGGCACTAATGCATATGCCAGACAACCAAAAACTCGTAGGTGAGCAACAGATGGCTTGCGACCATGCCAAGCCTCATATGGAGTGATAGACTGCAATGCTTAGGGACACTTGTTAAGTACATATGTTGCATACATAACAGCCTCAAGCCAGACACTATGTGGTAAAGCCTCACTCTTGACCATACACCTTGCCATCTCCATGAGTTACCTATTCTTCCATTCAGCAACTCCATTATGTTGAGGTGTATATGGCACAGTACATTGATGTTTTATCCCACTTTCATCTAGAACCAAATTAAAGTCAGAAGACATGTATTCCCCCCTCGATCAAAATGGAGGGTTCCCATTTTACATGCTGACAGATTTTCAGCCAAAACCAAAGACTGTTTAAGCACATAAAACCTTCGGACTTTGCTTTCAATGGATATACCCACACATGCCTGGAAAAATCATCAATAAAAGATAGAAAGTAAAGATAGTTTTCAAAAGAGGGTGTTTGCATAGGACCATAGACATCATTGCAAACAAGCTACAATTTTTTAGTAGCTCGAACTAAACCATCTTTTGGGAACAAGCAATGCTGCATTTTGCCCAAAATACAGCCTTCACACACATGTTTACCAAGTGCCTCAAGTTTGGGCAGAGAGGACACCATTTTAGATTTTTGCAGGCATAGTAAACTAGCAAAATTCAGATGACCAAAGCGTGCATGCTAAAGCTTTGCATCTAACAATGCTTTTGGGAACAAGCAATGTTGCATTTTGCCCAAAATACAGCCTTCACACACATGTTTACCAAGTGCCTCAAGTTTGGGCAGAGAGGACACCATTTTAGATTTTTGCAGGCATAGTAAACTAGCAAAATTTAGATGACCAAAGCGTGCATGCTAAAGCTTTGCATCTAACAATGCTTGAGAATCATGTACTACACATGATGAATCATTCATAGATTTTTCATAGTCTATGAGCTTATACAACCCATGACATAAAATGCCAGAAGCAATAATGACATTGCCATTTGACATATCATGAGTTGTACATCTCTCATCAACAAATTTCACAACCAAGCCAAACTTGACTAAAGCTAAAACTGATAACAGATTCTTCTTGATCCCTGGCACAAATAAAGCATCCGACAATGTAAAAGAAGTACCATCAGTAGTATTCAGAATGATCTTACCAACTCCAATGATAGGATAAGAGGATTTGTTGGCACATGTGACAGTATTTCCTATAGGGACAGGCTTGAGTGAAGTGAAGAAACTGCACTACAAGGTAATATGTTTGGTTGCCCCACTATCAAAGTACTAGACATCTGAGTCTATTGCACACATAGACTATTCATGAGAAGATGGTGCATAATTGCAAATAGTGGTAAATGCCCATTCTTCATTCTGCACAAGATTAGCAAACTCTATTTTGGGTGTAGAGGCCTCTGTGACAACCATTCTAGCCTCTTTCTTCCTTGCCTCTTTAGCAGCCAATTTTGGACAACTCTTTATAAAATGATCATTTCCTTTACGATATTTTCAAAACAATTTCAATTTTTCTATTTTCTTCTTGTCTATGTCGTCCTTCTTTGATGGTGTTGAATTAGCAGATCTTTGCTTACTAGTAGAAGAGCTCCATTTACCTTTGCCCTTCTGACTAGCCGAGAAAGCTTGATCTGCAACATGCATAATGGACCTCTTTTGCCTAGACTGATCTTCCTGCAACATAACAAAGACTAACTCCTCAAATGTTAAGGCATTTGGATTGCCTTTCATCATCAAACGAAGAGTAGAAGCAAAACTCTGATATGAATCGGGAAGACTATTCAGAAGAGTGTGCACAAGTGAACTATCATGCAAGAATTCATCAGCAAAAATCAATTGTTCCTTCAAATCTTTGATCTTTGTCAGAAAATTATCCATGGAATCTCCTTCATTCATGTGCTCACTCTCCAACTATTTTCAGTAATAAGCAACATGGGCCTCATTCCTTGCCTAGTATAAAGTGGTAAGTGTATCCCAAGCATGCTTAGTTGTTCTACAAGAGCAAATGTGAGGAATAATGGCACATTTGATAGACAAGCTATCAATGCATGTGCCTGAGCATCTCTGCCATCCCAACAAATTTTCTTTGTAGTAGCTATGGCAAGAATCGCAGCATGAACAGGAACGTGAAGAATATCATCATCTTCAATGCCATCTGCATCACCTTCAGCAATTGTGTTTGCAGGTGTAATAGGATATTTTTCAACACCGTGCTCAATATTCCATAGTCCTTTTGCAACCAATACATGATGCATCATATAAGCCCATAATGGGTAATTGGTATCGTCCAACTTATCCTCAATAGACAACTTATCGTCCAACTTATGTCACTACTTTCAGCCATGGCCACTAACTAAAATACCTTGATGCAAAAAAATGATTGTATCTCAAAAAGTTGAACAGGACTATCTTGTCAAGTTCTACTAAACATGTAGGAGACTTTGAGACGCTTATACTGGCGAACCAAAACTTGTATATACCTTTGGCACAAAAAGACAAAATTGCCTACATAAGCATTGCAATACTGCATTGGGAGGACAAAATGAGTTTAGATCACGATTTTAGCACCACACAGCAAAGCTATTTTGATCTCCTAATCACCTTGCATATGCTCACCAAATTTCATGTGATTTGGAGACTGTGACAGAGGCGTGTCGACGATGCCCTAGATGAAGCAGCAACCTGCTCTGATACCAATTGTTGGAGTTTGAGGTGTGTGGAAGCATGCAAAAAGCACAAGGAAGAAGAAGAATCTTGGGGCACAACACACAATATTGAATGTATTACCGTTAGAATATACAAAGATTAGTAACCCATTAGCGCAATAGGCATATATACAAGCCAGGGGAAAAAACCTCCTAAAGAGGGAAAAAAAGTGCCCCGATGCTCTTAGTGTGTTCACACACATCACTACCTAAATAATCAATAGAAGTGGCATTAACAATCCAAATATTTTACCATGATGAGGCTCAACACCAATGATGGGAAATGAATAAGGGCATCTACTACAATATGAGCTTTGCCAGGTTGATATTGAATCATAGGTTGAAATTTTTGAATAAATGAAGCTCATTTAATATGCCAATCAGAGATTAATGGTTGATTTAATAAGTGCTTTATAGCTTGTTGGTCGGTTTTGATTAATACCTCAGACCCCATAAGGTAGTGTTTCCAAATCCTTAAAGCATGCACAATAAATAATTCTTTGTCATATGTACTATAATTCTTTTCAGCCAACTTAAGCTTCCTACTTTTGAATGCAATGGGATGATCATTTTGCATTAAAATTGCACCTATACCTGAACCACTAGCATTGGTAACTACATGAAAAGGTTGTGCAAAATTAGCTAACTACAAAACTAGTGCATGTGAAAGTGCATGTTTGAGTCTTTCAAATGATGGTGGTTGTGCTAACCCCCAAGCAATTTTTTTTTGTTCAATAATAAAGTAAGGGGAAGTGCTAAATAAGAAAAACTTCTAACAAAATTTTGATAGAAACTATCTAATCCAAGAAAAGAACATACATCATTGTTGGCGAGAATGTGCTAGAAATAGTACATACAGATGTTTGAGATCATGCAAAGACCACATCTATGGGAGACCACAAGTTTTATGTCACTTTCATTGATGATCATACATGTTACACTTGAAGAATATTTTACAGCTAAAAATCCAAGTTACACTTGAAGAGTAGTTTACAGCTAAAAATCCAAACTTATCGCATACAAAAATATTAGATTGTATTGCATATCTACATGTATGTCCCAGATGAGTTGAGGACAAAACTTGATCAAAGAAAAAATTTGTGTCTTCATTGGGTATTCCCTTGAGCAAATGGGATTAAATCTTACAACCCACTCACATGATAGGGGAAGGTAATCACGGATGTGGTGTTTGATGAAATGTCAAGCTTCTATGTTGATGTCACCAACAGTAGTTCCAACTCAAACCCATGGAGTGGAAGATTGCATGGAAATTTCAATCCAAAAAATTCATCGACTACATCCAAGAAAGGTAAAGAAAAGATTTATACTTATAATAAAATGCATGTATGTTTTGAAGACATTGATGGAGAATCAAGCGATTTAGAGAAGAGCCTTGATGAGGAACTTGGATTGCCCTCTATGAAGACTCCACGAGTAAGAAAGACATACACAAATGATACAACAAGAAGAAGTGACTCAAGACCAAGAAGATCTAGAAAGATGCAGAATTCAATGCAACAATTAACATATGATAGCTACATGGCTCATCATTGTGCCTACATGAACAAGGTAAGAAAAGATGTTTAACCTTTTTGTTTTGAAAATGCAAGTGGAAATGAAAATGGGGAGGAAGTTATGGATGAGGAGATGGCTTCACTTTATGGAAATGAAACATGGAATCTAGTTCCATTGCCACAAGGAAAAAACATATAGGTTGCAAGTGGGTTTACAAGGTAAAGCTTAATGTTGATGGTAGCATAAGCAAATATAAAGCACAATTGGTAGCAAAAGGATACGCACAAACATATGGCATTGATTATGAGGAAAATTTCAGCCTTTTAGTTAAAATGGATATTGTTAGAGAACTTGTTGCATTGGCTACAGCAAAAGGATGGATTTTGCATTAGGGGGATTTGAAGAATGCTTTCCTACATGGTGAGTTGCAAGAAGAAATATACATGGACTAGCCACAAGGATATGAGGACTCAAAGCATACAGCATGTATGCAAGTTGACAAAGTTGAAAAAGCCCCTCGTGCTTGGCATGCAAAGATTGCAAATTATTTAACCTCTACTGCATTTTCTATGTGTGATGTAGTTCACTCATTATACTCAAGGAAGGATGATGATGGCATCACAATTGTGGCTATTTATGTTGATTACTTGACTGTACGCAATGATAATGAAGAAACTATTAAAGAGGTAAAGTGACTCCTTATGCAAGAATTTGACATGAAAGATCTTGGTGTGTTGTGCTATTTTCGGGCCATTGAGTTTATATATACAGAAACATGTATATGGTTGAAAGCCAATTTATGCAAGTTCCCAAGAGACAACATTTAGATGCTTTGAGATGCACTCTACATTATGTGAATGCTACATTGGATTATGCATTGTTTTATGGAGTTGGTGCGAAATTGCAAGTTCATGGATACAATGATGCAAATTTGGATTGGTAGTGTTCCAGATAGAAAATTTACTAGTGGATTTATATTCTCCCTTTGAAGTTTTGTTGTTACATGGAGTAGTAACAAGCAACCCGCTATTGCTTTATCAACTACATAGGCTAAGTAAAGAGGTGCTACAATGGAAGCATATGATGCATCGTGGATAGAGATGCTACTTGCAAACTTAGGTGTGGAAGTGCAGAAGCCTATCATCATTTATTGTGATAATCGTAGTAGCATATAGTTAGCACAAAATCTTGTTTTTCCTTTCATCAGAGAAAATGTATTAGCAAAAGATATTGATCTTGTTTATGTGAGGAAACATGAGTAGGTTATTGTTATTTTCACTGAAGCACTTGAAGCAGAGAAGTTGAAGAAGTTTCAGAAGATGCTTCGATTACAAGACATGACGTTGAGCTTGAGGGGGAGTGTTGAGATATCAAGCTCAAGAGGTGATGATCAAGGATGACATGTGCCACTTTTTCATCTCTCTGACATGTATAGTAGTTATGCAGATATATGTGAAGGACACTTCTAGTGAGATTTACCAAATTTATCTACCAAGATTGATGCCACATTTGTTTCTTGACAACTCATTCATTTGCAAACATTAGGGGTTTCTTTATGTATTGTTATTTATATATTGTTTTGGTTGTATTGTTGTATTATGTCATTCTTGTATATTCTCTTTGTATAATAGAAGAAGTAGAAGAAGATTCCTTGCTTCAATCTTTGTGTGCTCCTCTCTTTGTGTGTGAGAGTTTAAGAGCTCTCTTCCTTATCTCCTTTCTCGTGACAATAGGCACTATCTCAATTATATCATTGCTTGGTGAGACTAGAAAGCCCTATAGTGTGTTATTTGTTCCACAAAGTAAGAGAAATCTATTACCATTAGCGAACATAGCCAACTTTGGGTATGTTTTGATATTATCCAAGGTTAGGGCCAGAATTCATGATAGTTTTGGCAAACCTCATCAACAACGGAGTCCAATGGAACAATCTTATGAGTTTAGGACTCTAATGGTCTTTTTCGAGGCTAGGACAAGCCAATTGTGTTGAGAGTGTGAATACAGAAGTTTATATTCTCAACCAAAGTTTAAGAAGTGCTTCTAGGTGTGACATTGCAATAATCCTACCATGGTAGCTAATGTACCATTTCAAAACGTTCAGATGTGAATTCTATATGCATGTAGTGGACAAGATTCAGAACAAGCTTGGACCAAAAATCGAAAGGTGTACTTTCCTTGGATACACAAAAGAGGAGAAGGCCTATAGATTATATAATCTAGATACATAGAAAGTAATCGTGAGCCATGATGTGATGTTTATTGAAATGATCACATATAGTAGAGGATAAGGCTTCTACTTTATCATCAATTGGAGAAGTAATCCATGTTGAACCTAATCCAAGTGCCACCCCTCTATTGAAAGCGAAAGAATCTTCAAACAAAGATAATGATCACAGACACACCATCAAAAGAGCCATTGCTACAATGGGTAAGATAGTTGAAGGATGTGAAAATTCCTAAGCCCACTCTATCCAAGGATCAAGAAAATAAGTCTAGACAATCAAGTAGAATAAAAGAGGAACATAAAGCACCTATGGATAGTGAATAGGGCACTAATGGTTGAGAATATGGAGGAAGTCAGAGAACCAGACAATTTGGAGGAAGGGTTATTTGATCCAAGATAGAAGGCAGTGAGTGATGCATGCTGAGCACCAAAGCATCATGGGAAATAGTACTTGGCAGTTCGGGAACATGCCACTAGAAATGAAGGTAATATGCACTAAGTGGATCTAAAAGTCAAGTATGAATCTGATGGCAATCTTGAAAATTTTAAGGCTTTACTTGTTGCACAAGGTTTTAGACAAGTCCAAGGAATTGACTTCAAAGATTCTCTTGCACCAATAGCCAGGATGAACATTATCGGTACAGTTTTATTTGTAGTTGCACAATGTAAGTGGGCAGTGTACCAATTGGATGTGAAATCAGCATTTGTAAACAACAACCTCAAGGAGGTGATGTACATGGAGCAGCGACTAGGGTTTGAGTCCTATATGGACTTGACAAGGTCCCAGATCATGGTACCAACAGATAGATAGTTGTTTTGAAAATCAAAAGTTCCAATGAAGTCCTACATATGCAAATATGTGCAAGTACAAGCACGAAGGCAAATGTGTGATCATTGTATTGTATGTAGATGATCTTCCCATCACAAGTGACTTAAAAAGCATGATCACGGCTTCATGAAAATCCTCAGGTGCCAAGTTTGAATGGAAAAGGTGGGTCTCTTGCATTATTTCTTGGTGATTGAAGTTTCACAAAAGCCAAGATACATTTTCACCTCTCAGAAAAAGAATGTTCAAAAAATTTTGAAGGAATTTTGGATGATTGAATGTAGACATATGGCTACACCCATGAAGCAAGATATGTTTCCAAGTGTTGTGATAAATGTGTAACACTCAATCGCATATCAATTTTGTGGGCAAAGTTCTTAGTAGGTCCAAAGGTCGAAAAAGGTGGAACCAATGATAGTCAAAAAGAGATAATCGTTATAGTCCTTAGTAGATTATGTAGTTCTTACATAGTATTAGAATTCTGTAAGTTTCATTGTTACCATCTAACCTTCTGCTTTAAGCGCACGAACTATGTAAGCATCTATGTTACCATCTAAGCTTTTGCTTGGACAACTACTTATTATAATATATTTTCTGGAATCAAAGTACTATTTTTGTTTATGCTCTATTCTCTCCTATGTTTTCATTTGTTTAGTCTTGTGCTCTTGCATTGTTTAGTGTCTCTCTTCACTTTTCATTGTGCTACTATGTGAGAACTTCTCATAGAGATTTCTTTGCGACTTTTGGATAAGAAAACATTTTTTTTCTTATATATTGTAGCCTCCACAAGTGATATACAAAAAGGCACAATGACACACTACAAGATTTAATGATCTCAAGATCCACTCCAAAGGGCTCATAAGGGACCTCTCTCAATGCAATAACCATGGCCCCATGGCAAATATCAGAAGGTTCTTTTGAGGATGACAAATAATAGGAGGGGAGAGTGTTGCATGGAGCATTGAAGCGAAGCACATGGAAGAAGAGAAAGAGCTACAAAGAGGAAATGAAGCTTGAAAGTTGATCAATTTTTTTCAAAGAAATGATCATTATTAATAAATTTTGTTTCGATGCATAATAAGCCTTGTATAAAAGCACTAGAGAAATTTTGGATGTGCATTCGCTATAATATTGTAAATAGTGATTTAGCCTTGGTTAATTAGATTAGAGTTTGTGGCACCAAAAATTTCAGGAGGCATTTATAAACTTTGGATAGAGACTTTGATAGAATATTTGAGATCATGTTTGTAGCACTTTGAGCACTTTTCATGATATCAATAGATGTATAAGGTGAAACCAAGGATTGAGGGCCCTCCCTATGATGCCAAACATTCTCTCTGACCTCTTTTTGGTTTCAAATCCCACATCTAGTTTCTCAATCTATGTAGTACAAAACCATCCTATGTATTTAGGAAAAGTTAAATCCCCAATCATTTTTATGACTTGGCAATAGTTTATTGGATGTTTTGTTAATGACACTTTTACAGTAGTGGCAACCCCCATAGTTTTCCTAACATCTATCTATTTATCCATCCATCCACCCAACCTACCTACCTACCTACCTATCTACCTATCTATCTTCCTACTTAGCTACCTACATAGCTACCTACCTGGTTGGACCAGCATCAACAATTATACTGCAACCGCCATCGAGAGTGAGTTAAGGTACTCGACTTGCAAGTAGGGCATCCATGTTCTCCGGGCTGACATAGCATTAAGCTACACACGTCGTCCTAGACACATCCCTTGAGGGTGGGGGCCTCCTTTCATGAAATAAAAATGGGGAGCAACACATGGGAGTTACTCTATGCTCTACCACAAGTGGGCAACTAGGGTATAGTGCTAAAACGATGAAGTTGTCATGTGCTAAAACATAAACATGCACACAGCTCGCTTTTCGATCATAAAATTGGTCCCTATGAGAACATGTTATATGTTTAGTTTGAGTCTCACTAGGTTAAGTTAAAATATGGAAGCAAAAGGCCAATGAAAACGTCTACTCTTGCAAGGGAAATCGCATTGGTTGGGGTAGTGAGTGCCCTGACGCCAAAATTTTTATGGATGGAAACAAAGTCCCTATCTTTTACTCTTGCGCTTGCGAGTCAAAAGCCATTTTAAATGGAAATGTCGTGCTACTCGAGGCCATCTTAGGTCGGGCATGCACTTTGAGAATGGTGGTCAAGGGGTTCGTGGCCTTGCCCTTCCCATTCATGCACTCTTGTGGAAGCTTCCCTTTGTGACCAGGCCAAAGTTTTAAGTGAAGTTGGGCAGAGTAATTGTGAGCCACTCTATGTGTCGCACGTTCGTGCCTTGGAATGAAATGCAGCATGGGTTGTTGATAGGCCCGTTTTTGGGTGGCCGAAAAGTAACTAGGTTGTCACGTCGCAACTCCGTGAGATCGTAAGTCGGAAAATCACAATCTCTTCCATGCCTAAGGTTGGGGAATGCTTGCGGATTCCTTCGTTGTCGGAGTTTGTCCTAAGGGCTTGATCAGACCAGCATAAGTCATCCCAATGTGTTTAAGTCATTGCATCATAAGGCACTAAAAAATATGCATCGTAAGCTGCTTTCATTGTTCTAAGTCATGCGCGCCATAACTTGCAATGATGTGTTGCATGTCCGTGCCATTTTTGTGAAATGTAACGAGATGGGGCCATCGATAGGCCTCCATTCCCCTTAGGTGGGAATTACTTTGGCATGTGCTTGTCGTCTAGGCTTCGCCGTGCATAAGTAATTACGAAACATTTTGGAAAGGGACCAATGGGTGTGTGTGGATTGGTCGCGGACCTTTCACATCACATTTGGACATGGACCCTTAAGCATTGTATCTACCTGAGACGGGGCAATTTTTACATGAAACTAGTTTGGGGCCTTAGTGTTTCACTTGGGCTCGCTCCTTGTACAGAATGGTCTAATTATCCATTTTGATGGCAAAGGAAATATGAATGACCAATCATGAATTGACTTAGAAAGACTGGCCATCCTTTTGATGATGGGATTTTCTCGAAAGTCATTGGAACCGAAGCAACACATTCAACTTAAGTAGAGGCAAGGTTCCATGATCCAAACTACGAAGTCTGCCTTATGCAAGATCCGGCTCATGCAGAGCTTGGCATGTCCTGACGGAGTCGGAGTGGGGTACACCGTCTCTGCAAATCCTAAGTGGTCCCTTTTACTCCAAGCCAAACCAACGATGTTAAGTTTGCACTTCGCATAAGTTAGCTTTTCCTTAGATATGTATTCGCACGATAAGCCATGGTACTAAGGACACTGCCCCAAAATTCGAGGATAAAAACATCATGTAGAGTCTCACAATCATCACAATTTTTACCCTTTCAACTTCATCGCAAAGAGGAATCATTCAAGGGCTCGAAGGTGAACTTCTTGAGGACGAAAAGTCTATCGGAGATGGGGTGGATGTCATGCACCCCTCCTTCCTCCCTAGTTTTGTATCCAGCCCAGCTTGTGCTTCGGTGTGTGCAACTATAAGGGGAGTGGTAATCGTGCATGCCTCTGGAGGGTGGACTTGCTAGGAGTTCCTTCCAACATCCGGATGACGATGCACTATCGGACATACGCTTTGAACCTTCCCTTCCTCACTTTTCATGGGAACGTCAATTGTCCCTTGCATCATGGGTAGATGCCCAGCAACAAGAGCACCCCCTACCAATGCCTTTGCGGATCTTATGCCTTGAGGATCGAGTGGGCCGACACCGGATCGGCCCATCCATCTTGCCTGGTCACTCAAAGGGCTATGGACATGTGTGACACTGGAGAGACACTATGCCTCAAAGCAAATGATAACTCAATTCAAGATGGAGCTGCCGTCGATGACCGCTCCTTCACCTTTCTCGGTTGAGTCCCACTTCTGCTCTGCATCCGACCTGTGGGTCAAAAGACTAAGTCCCCCTTGTTCTCGGATAGCTCAATAGGGATTTGCCCCTTAGCCGTCCGTTTCCTTGCAACCTAGACAAAGAAGGCCTCTTAGATCGGATCATCACCTCTCTATCTATCTTTCTTTCTTCCTTTCTTTCTTTTAGTGTGTACGTGTGTGTGTGCGATCTCTTAATATCAATTTAGACATGCTTGTATACATAGCACCTTGAGGCTTGATTGTAGGTGGCGTATTTTGTGTCTAGCATATCAATGCTATCGCATATCGATGTTGTATGACAATAAGACTGTTGTGATGCATGAAGCTCCTGGAACACGTAGAGTGGCATACAAGGAAAGCAAGCAATAGGAGGTAAGTTAGCACTTATGACAGCGTGTCACCCACATGTTGGGTAGATGAGGTTCCACCCCAAGCTTGATTTTCTTTTATGACCATTTTAAAGAGGAAGTTAGGCTGAAGTCTAATCTCCCTTTGCTTAAATATATTGAAAGAACAATTGTACAAGTGAAGGGCATAGTACCCATAGGACCCCTCGTATCCCACAAAGCAGGGGTTAGACTGCCAAAGCAACACTAGGAAAGAGCTGCCCAAAGGCATCAAGTTTGAATGGCCCGAAGGTATTACAACTGGATGGATAAACAGCCAAAATTGGCCCATACATGTCCTGCAGCCCAGAGGGGGGTTGAACTCACAACATCCACCTCAAGAAGTAGGAGTTCAGCCAGCACACCTTCAGCGCACGGACTTATGGCCATTTTAGCATTTTCAATGTTTAGACAATAAAATGTGTTCAAACTATAAAATATGGTTGATATTTTAAACGAACCAAACAGCAGTTGACTCCGGATAACCTTTAGATATGTAAGGCATGTCAGTTCGTTAAAAATCAACATGGGTTACAAGTTCAAACTTCAAGCGAACTAAATGTCACTTATTCCTCGTGAAATCTTTGCCCTCTCTTTGATAGACAACAATTCAGCCCTAACATTACTCTAAAACTATAGCTAGAATATGGTATCCCCCAATTCTTCTATGATGCATAAATTCCACCAAGGATACTAATAACATATATCAAGTCCTCATGTAGATAGCACATAAAGAAATTTTGTGCTTGGGATAACGCTTAGGCCACCTCATAATCCTTACATTAGTACTTGGATTGAAAAAAACTCTCCAGAAAAACCAGCGGGTGTTGCCTGTTGGCTAATACATGGCCCCAACAACTGATGGTCCTGGGTTCAGTCCCACTAGAGGCTAGATTAGGCGACCATTAGTTGTCCTCGGCAAAGTTGTCTTCTAGCAAGGTCTAAGTTGGGCATCCAGACACAATAGACCTTGAGTTAAAAATGGAACTTATGCAGGCACGTGCTGTTCTGAAGGAGGTTCATGCTAACATCCACAGAGGCCAGTAGCTCAAGCTTATGTGGAGTCCTTTGGAGAGCTGGCTCAGGTGTCACTACAGGTGGGTCTTCATGCTGTGATGCAGTGAGCCTTCCGGCTGTCCTGGCTGGTTAGCCTTCAGACTATTGTGTGCCCCTGCTTTATGGGATACGATTCATGGATTCATGCAGGTACTAAGCCCAGTCACGTGGATGTTCAATTTGATCCAAATTTGATCGACTGGTAGGCCAAAGGCCAAACTCCCCTTAACAAAAAAGACCATAAAAAAACTGTTGTATGTCCGTGCTCTGTGCGGTTCATGAAGTCCTACAGATACAAATGTTGTCCACAGGGTGGGCGAAAGGCTGAACTCCCTTCCACCTCAAGTTCCTTCCTCTTGGAAATACAGGTCCCATAGGTAGTAAGCCCATTCGCATGCATGCTCAATTCACTACAAATATAGTTCATAGGGTGGGCCGAAGGCCAAACTCCTTTTAATCCCAAACTCATGATGACGGACATAATAGCATCCTTGAATTCCTAGCATAATGTCCTGTAGCATCCAATGTCTACATTCTTCACAAGATGGTTCATAAACATGTGCTAACTTACCGATTCACACGTGTTGTGACAGAACCTGTTCTGCATCAAATAGGTTTAGCCTCAAGTCTGCCAACTTGCTAGCAGTCTAACTTTTGGAATGTAAGGAGAGTGCTTCGAATCAAATAACCAGTTCGCCCCAAACATTGTTGACAAGCTCACAAGTTTACTCTTCACATGTTGAATTTCCCAGGATTGACCTTAGCTTGATTCGAGAAAAGCAGTACACATTTGGTAAATACATACTTGGCAGAGCCCAGAACCGAAAATAGGGAAAATATGAGAGACTCAAGCTATGGAAAGGTTTTAGAAATTTATTTGTTACTATATTCAAGATGTATAAGTACAATGACGAAATCAACACCTAACCAGTATCTCGGTGCTAGTCTAACTGCTGTACAATTGTTTTTCAGCAATGGTTCTTCATTAACCTGACATTAGTCACTGAGAGAGCAATAACACACCCACTCATTCTGAGGCAAAGATTCCAAACTCTAATTTAATAGTGAGAACCCTCACTAGCAGTAGATGCCGCTATGAAACATGAAAGTGCAATGCTCTGTGACCTTACGATAGGTCAATCATAGAGATAAGCTCCTCCAATAAAAAGTATTGTAACCAGGATGTAAACAAAACTTCATGGAGAACTAGCCTATGTTCATGACTTGCTCAATCAGTTTGTAGATTCAGGCGGTTGAACAGGACAAGGAAGTGCCTCTCTGGAACCGAGTAGACAAAACCAAGCTCAGCACCATTTATATGACCAATTCCCTATCAAAACAAACCAATTATCAGAAAATTCTGAATCCAACGAAATTACTTCC